>QMIH01000916.1:86016-153570 GCA_003987875.1 Clarias batrachus
AAAAAAAAAAAAAACCCTCTATTATTTCACATTTATGGAAGGAGTCTCATGGTTCAGTGCTTTAGAACAGTCAGTACTATTTCTGATGAAAATACAAGCTGTGAGTTTCTGTCTTATTAACTTCAAGTGTAGAAAAAAAGGCAACAAAGGCAGTTAAGAGAGATGACTAATTATATCAAGCAATACTTTAAGTGGTAACAGGAATAAGCCTGCTTGCAAACCATGCTTTTTTGAATAGTCCACAACCTTCAAGAAAGCTATAAATGTTTAAAAAGCATTGCATGCTGTTTATTAAAACGAGGGTGAGTCATAAATTATCCGCACTATGGCTGTAGAATTCACCTTAATCTTTTAGAAAAGACCAACTCATAATTTTAAAAACATACTCTCCATGCTGTTCGTATTCCCTTATTAAAAAAATGTTCTAGGATGAGCTGCGAGCCATGAATGCACCGCTGTCTTCACTACTTCATCAGAAGCGAATCTTCGTCCTCGTATAGCCGTTTCAGGAAACCAAGGAAGACCAGATCAGGATGAGAAGAAGGATGCTTTAACACCTCAAAACACAGTGTCGACAGTGTGTGCAAAAGTGTTATTTGCAGTGTGGATGTACACATGCAAGATCACAACGACACTTGGATAGCAGCCATCTGCGCTTAATCTGAAGTTTAGGCTTCAGCTCTTCAATAAGCATCTCGCTGTAACCAGCACTGTCGATTGTTGAACCTGAGAACGTTCCAATACTGGCCATTGAGAATCCAAGAAATCTGTACGCATTAATTTCATTGAATTTTTTCTCGGTCGGCGACTGAGGACGTTTCATTCTCTGCCATTTACTCTCAGGTTTGTACTAATGAGTCGATGTCTCGTAGTCAGTAATGATTCTCTTCAAGAAACGTTTACCTTCCTTAGGCGTATTGAAAAGCAAAATTGTGTTCTCAGATATCCACACGCTTCTGTTTACGCTTTTCTGTGAGTTGTTTCTGCACCAGGTACACCCTCAGACCACAAAAAAAAAAAAAAAACTCGCTGCTCTTCTTTTGTGCAAATCACAAGGGGGTGTCCTTTTGTGCTAGGACCGCAGTTACAAATGGACTGATGCAACACGTTCACACCTGTGGAGACTGCAGCCTGTTAAGACAGAGATGTTTTAATCTAATATATAAGTGAGGATAATTTTTGCCTCACCCTCTAAGAGGCAAATGGAATAAGTGTAGTATAAGAGGAATAAAACAAGTCAAGACATTAACTTTGAGGGAATTCTGCTGAGTCATCAGAGCACCCTGGTGTTGATTAGTTTCCTGAAACAGCAGACATATAAGCAAGTGTAATGAGTATGTGTGTGTGTTTTGTTTAGTAGCAGAATGACTTGCAGATCTGCACACTAGACCGAGTAGCGTGTAGCATGTAGAGTGAGCGTGTTAGCTTCTTACAACTAAAAGCACATTATAAACACACTGAAATAACTAGTCTTTTATACAATTTATACAATAAGTGTTAATAATTCCGGACTGTTACGTTTCAGTGAGTAGGCGCGCTAGCTTGCTCATTAGCCTAGCCAGACAGCATGCAAGCCTTCGAAGCCGGACTTTAACATAATACTCCGCACTATTTAATGCGCTTTTAAAGTCAATTTGCTCAACACGCTCTCCGTCCCTGTTTGATCATATTGAAGAGACACTAAAATAAATGCGCTTACCGTTATAATAGTATCAAGTAAGGTATGTTCACGTCTTTCCTCCTGCAGGCTCCGTGACACTTCCGCTAGCTTAGGGCGACAACAAACCAACGTCTTCTGTGATTGGACAAGCAGGAGGAAGCGGCGGACAAGCAGCATCGTGAACCAATCAGATCACCGGAAAAATAAGCACGCAACAAAGGTGGGAGGGGCGCGGCCATGGAAACCCAGTCTGAAGCCTAAATATTAACTCGCCTGTCTCTAAGGCTGTACACTACATACTGTAGGCAGGGTGCTGTATAAGGATTTCTAAACACAAATCACAAATAAAAAGAAGGCGTCTGAAACTAAATAACAAATGAAAAGTTATAAAGCATTCCAATATGTGATATAAAAAATGGGAAAACAATTTGTTTTGTTAATCTCAGTGACTCAACGTCTATATTCTTTTATCCTGTATACAGGGTCGCGGAGGGCCTGGAGCCTATTCTGGGAGACTTAGGGCACAAGGGGTGGGGTACCCCAATCCATTACAGGGCACACACAAACATGCACACTACTGTCAATTTGGGAATGCCAATTAGCCTAATCTGCATGTCTTTGGACTGTGGGAGGAAACTGGAGAACCAGGAGGAAACCCATCAAGAACGTGGAGGAATCAAACCCGAACCCTGGAGGTGCAAGGCGACAATGCCACCACTAATCCACCATGCTTGCACAGCCTTGCATCGGTGACTCAGTGGAAGGTTTCTTGTCAGCCATCTGGAAGAACCGGGTTCAATTTCTACCCAAACCCCAGCCACTTATATGAGCCGGTCCTAAGCCCATATAAAATAGGAGGGTTATGTTAGGAAACAAAACCTGTGCCTAGTTCTTTTGCGGACCGGATGGTCCGCTGTAGTGACCCCTCGACAGGTGCAGCTGAAAGACCACCACTGTATGTATCGAGCACCTGCACTTCCTTTCTGTCTTTCATAAGAAATAAAAAAAAAAATATTGTTTAAATAGAGTTTAAATCTCCTAAATTTGTGTAATAAACATACACACACTTTCTCTCCTATACTTTGTATGCATGGTCAGTTCCAAGACTGATAACATTTACACATTTGCATGTAAGATATAAGGTCAAATACATTTAAACATGACTAAAGTGTCAGTCATATCAGATACAGTGTAAACACTAATTAATAAAACCTGCAGCATCAAGCACTTGCAAAACATCATTTTTATTCATCATTTTTATCCATCCTAGTCTACTCTAATTACACGTTACCTTGAAATATAATCATTAAAATACTTCTCAAAATAGCTTATAAATAATATTTTGCATTAATGCATGATTCCTTTTAAACACCCGTTTCCACTTGTTATTCATTGTATGTTATGAAAATCTTACATCCCACCACTTTCACTCAACCCTGTCACGCAAGCCTGCTGAAGATTAGGGGAAGAAGAAACATTCTTTCATTTTTTTCCCTTCATATTAAGTGATTTTTTGTTACTGGCCAGTGTGTTGACTTTAAAAGAAAATCATTGATTTTAAAAAATAATTTTACAGTTGCATGGCGGTTAGCACTATGGGCTCGTGGGACAGGCTTCAGATAGGCTGGATACAGTCAAGTCAAGTCAAGTCAATTTTATTTATATAGCGCTTTTAACAATTGACATTGTCGCAAAGCAGCTTTACACAATAAAAAGAAGTAAGTTTTTATGCAACGTGTATGAATCAAAATGATAAGATTGTCCCTGATGAGCAAGCCGAGGGCAACGGTGGCAAGGAAAAACTCCCTGAGATGGTAATAGGAAGAAACCTTGAGAGGAACCAGACTCAACAGGGAACCCATCCTCATCTGGGTGATAACGTATTAAAGTATTCATGCAACTGCCATGGATGGTAATCTATCAGTGTATTGCTTGGAGAATGCTGTTATTGATGAATACCGTCACAGCCGTGCTGATATTCAGCACAACAGCACAAGCTTGAGTGGGATATTGCTTTTATACAACAGTTCCACAAACACTGATTATTATCAACAGATTAAGATTACTTTGTTCAATTTAACCAGTTATTTTGCTCCTCTAACACATGTCCTTTCCTGACTGAAATCCACAGCCTAATTTGTTACGACTCTTCTCTTTTAATGATCTGCAAATTATGCCAGACAGAATTTATAGAGATTTTTGGTCATTTTCTTGCTCAACATCCATCCATCCATCCTGTGGACATATATACTGTGGAGGCACACCAATAACTAGTTGAATTATTCGTTTTTTTTAATTTTTTTTTTTTATTGTAGCTGCATCGTATGTGGACATTTATTTTACTGCTTACTGTATTTTTTATTTCATTTGTATTTCACAAAGGAAACTTTAAGTACATCTTATACATTAGTACAAGGAGGATAAAAATGTTCTTTATTCATATTTACAATTATGTTCTTTGTAAATCTTTATTCACGTGAAAGCCTAACTGTTTTTTTTTATTTTTTTTTATTTTATGCATTGAAGTTTGTAAAAAAAAAAAAATCTGAAATTATAATTACATAATAAAAAAGGCACAAAAACCAATCAAATAAGGCAAAACAAAGTAAACAAAAATCCTCAGACGCTGCAAATGTCTCACATTTACAGACGTCAACAGATGTCTTCATTTAGTGACTTACATAAATGTCCTTATTATTACCATTATTGTGCAAAGCAACAGCAGAAATGAAAGCTACTTCCAAATCAAATACTGATGCACATCAACACAAACCACCCAACCCCCGCCCCCCCCTCCCCACCCCCCATTCCTAATCATAGACCTCAACATTATATTCCCAAAGGCCTAGCCATCAGAATGGAAACAGTCAGCCTGATGCTAATATGCCAAAATCAAACAGGCTTCATAAAAAAATACAAATGCTTCAGATGACATCTGAGTTTTATTTCATTAATCTCACTCTGTCACTCACTCATTCTCTACACTGCTTTTCCTGCATCGGGTGCTAGAAGGCCTGGAGCCTATCTCATGGAATTCAGGGCAGTACAGTACGTGTGGTACACCCTGGACAGGGTGCCAATTCATTGCAGGGAACACACACACACACACACATGCAAATTCCACACACATACTGTAGACCCGAGGCAGGAATCAAACCATGGAGCTGCGAGGCTGCCGTGCCACCATTTGATCAACCTATTACAAAAACCCCTTAATCCTCAATTACCGTTAGATGCAGAACAGCTCCGACTAAAGTAAATCGAATATTTCTATGAGGGGCATTCAGGTCAAATTGGAACTTTTGATGAAATTTCTAGTGAACGAAGGCGTAAAACTGATTGACTTTTACAGAAGACTTCAAGCACAGTACGGTGATGAGATTCTTAGCCGCAGTAAAACATCTGAATGGTGCAAACGCTGTAAAGAAGGCCATAAGTCTGTGAATGATGATCCTGTCCGGGGTGACTCGGCGCACGCTGCAATCATTCCCGCATCTGTCTGTGAACTGTATACACAATCATTCACAATCACCACTTGCACATTACAGGGACTCGGCTGGGAGTTACAGTATTGCAACATCATTCGTACAGTCCTGACCTCGCCCCAAGTCATTTCTACATGTTTGGGCCATTAATGGAGTTCCTGGGAGGCCAGCGCGTCAGACGGCAAGCAGGCAGTCCGATCATGGCTCTGGCGTACAGAGAAAACCTTCTGCCTTGATGGTGTCCAAGCACTGGTGAAACACTGGGATAAGTGCATTAGTGTTATATAGAGAAATAAAGGGATTGTCACTCTGCAGAGTCAATATTCCTGACCTGAACTCGTTCACTGCTCAGGTTCGGCTTTAGAGAATCGTTCAGCAATTGAATAAAAATGTTCTATTTGTCACAATAAACATAAATACGGTCACTTCAAAAAGTTTCACACGTCACAGAGGAATCAGGCAAGAACATCTCTTTCCTTTTTATCTGCCATCCTTACCGAACCGATTGAAGGACCCATGCAACAAAACAATGAAATTAAGAAGGAGTACAAAAAACATACAAATTCTCAACATAAAATGAATCTTTTTGTAGATTGCATTTAAAGGACCCCTTATAATTAATTACAGGGCATATGAATATATTCTTTATGGTTCTAAATCACACAATAAACTGGAATAAATCCTATTACCCCTCACTGACGCTGCTCGGTTCCTCCCTCCGACTGCACACTTGTAACATTAAATATTTAGCCATCGATCTTTCTCCCAGGCCATCAGAGCTTTTTAACCTCAATTATACCTTTCTGTTAAAGAAGATGATTTTAAACATTGGACCAGCCTCCCGACTCAAATTAATTATCTGTTTTCAATGCTTCCCATAACACCCAGAGACAAACGCTTTAAATCACTTGACTCATTAACTTCACACTTCTACTGGAAAAACAATGAACATAAATCACCCTTGATTTGCTATAAAAGTTAAATAGAAAATTTCACATTTCTGTACCACTCTTTTGCAGCCGGTCTAGAAGTGCCAAACTTTAAATTTGACAATATCCCAATTTTTTGCAAACCAACGCCAATATTTAGTCGCAATGACTCCAGAAGGAGACGTCCAGTACAATAAATCCGACACAAATTTAGAATTAAAATCAATGCAAAAATACTTGTCTTGCAGAACTCTGTCTGTCTTCCTAGGGTTCCATATTCACTCATGGAAATTAATGAATGAATTACTCCATCCTGTCTGTATATAGAGAACCACAGCACTGTATGACTCCACATGGAACACGAGATTCTACACTCTACATGGTGGTCACAAGCGGTCCGTTTTTTACGCCACTCAAGATTCAACCCCTGAGCAGCTGCGGCTATTCTAAAGTGGAATAAGTGGAGATATAAATGTAAAGATTTACAGGGGGCGGCACGGTGGCCTATGTGTTAGCACTGTCGTCTTGCACCTCCAGGGACCGGGTCCAATTCCCGTCTCGGGTCTGCGTGCATGGAGTTTTATGTTCTGTGCATGCCCGGTGGGTTTCCTTAGAGTACTCTGGTTTCCTGCCACACATTTGGAGTTCCCAAATTGCCGTAGTGTGTGAATGAGCATGGGAGCGTATACTTGTGCCCTGGATGTAGGATGTACCCTGCCTCATGCCCTACGGCTCCTGGGGTACTGTAGGTTTTCTCCTGAGATTTAGAGGAATGTCCATCACCTTCATGGTTTATTCTTTTCACCTTTTGTGTACCAGGATGAATTTAAAGCTACTTTCATTCATTAATTACACTAACTGTCAGTCTCTAACTCTCGGGCATCAGCTCCATCAGGTGGGAAAAAGGTACGTGTCGGCGGAAATATACTTCTATATAATGTTTTCTACATAATAATTATTATAATTATTATAATCATATCCTCTATATAATATATTTATATATATGTAATCTATTGACAAGAAATTGTGTTTATGGAAATGTTGTACGTTGAACACCAACATCACACTCGAGGCCATGCTGTTGTACTGAATATCAGCACAGCAATGATATTCTGCACCCCCATGTCTACAACCACATCACAGCTATACTGATATTCACTACAGCACTCTCTCTCTCTCTCACTCTCTCACTCGTGTGATTTTGCTTAAATTTAACTGGATAACAAAAATCACAAGGAAGACACTATCTAAACCATATACTGTACTGTATGTATGTATTATATGTACTGTACATCCATATGAAATACAAATATGGCCTTCTCCTCTAATTCAACTTCTGTAACAATATCTTTTCTCTATCCAGCATTACAAATGTACAACTCACACGGTACATAATCATTCACAGGGCTTATATCACTCAAGGTGAAATGTTACATATGGGCTCAGATCTTTTTAAAATGCCCCTGAGGTTCACCGCCATTTGGGCTTGTCAACAGGTTCACTCCCTCTGGATAGCGGTGGCACAAGGACTCTCCGTTATCGTTATTAAGGACACAGCTTTTACAGAAAAAAAAAAAGGCAGTCAGTAGAACTTGCACACATACACACACACGGAGACAGTTTGGTTTGCTATTTATTTATCTGTTTGTTTCACTTATTCATTATGGACCTTGACAATATAGGCATTATTCATGAAGTAATTCATGTCTAAATATTGTTATTAAAAATGATCATAATCGTTCCTTTTTATTTTACATCCTACCTGTCATGCACTTCCATCCGCTACTACTACTGTCTGTCCTTCATCTTATACAGAGACTTTATAAAGAGAGAAAACTGCAAATCACTACAAGGATGGCCAACACTCTATCCCATTGTCTGTCGAATTTCAACACAAGCGCACCTCATTCTGCTTTATGAGGTACTGATGAGGCGTTCACCCGAATCAAATCTTATTTAATGAGGCAAAGTATAAAACCCACTGATGCGATCATCACTCTCCTTTTGTAATGTGACCAGCAGGATGGTGAAAACTGTGCTAACAGTACCTCAAAGGTAATTGGAATTTTAAAACAACCATCAATCTCGGCAAAAGAGTTGAAAAGAAAAGTTTTTCGAGTGAAGAAAAGAAGGGTTCAGTCCTGGCTTCACTGGCTCAGGGACACCGCGAGCGTCACGTTGCTTCCATCCGGAAAAAAAAAATTCAAAGACGGCGGCACACAAGAACAAGGTCGCGCGGCAGACACAGGGGATACTGCAACAAAGCTGCAGACTAGCCGAGGTCGAAGACTCATTTTCTATACTGATTAGGAAGGCCATGATTCAAAACCCAACATTGACCTTCAAACACAGCGGCAAACCGAAGCGGGGTTGAAGAACAAGGTGAGGACGGTTCGAGACGGGCTACTAGAGGTGCGGCTGAAATCATGCGAAAACAGACCTGCATCAATGAGAAGCAAAGACGAGCCAGAGACGAGAGAGACCTGGAGTAAAGGTATCTGATGAGTCCAACATCTGGTCGTCTTATGGTTAGACAGAGACCTGGGGAGGCCTGTAAGCCTCAGTGTCTTACCTGAGAAACTGAAATGTGGAGGAGGATTGGTGATGATCTGGGGGAATCCGGCAAATTTGTCTTTGTGAAGGACACATGAATCAAGCCACGTACAAGGTTGGAAAAACATTGTCTTCCCTCTGCTCCGACTATGTTCTCCAGCTCTAAAGATCTAAAGGCACTGCTCCATGTCACACAGCCAGGTCAATCAAGATGTTTATGGATCACTCCCAGCCCCAGTCTTCAAATCTGAACCCCAGTGAAAACCTCTGGAATGTGATCAAGTGAACGATGGATGTTCACACGCCATCAAACAAAGCTAAGCTGCTTTCATTCTTGTGCCAAGATTGGCCAAAAAATGACCCAACAGCAGTATGAAAGACTGGTGGACAGACTGTCAGGACACATGAAAGCTGTGGTTACTGATTTTAAAAAGTTCCTGATTTAATCACTCACTCATCATCATCATCATCATCTTCTACACTGCTCAATCCTGTATTCAGGGTCGTAGGTTGACTCACACACTCATTCACACAATGCAGGCAATTTGGAAACGCCAATTAGCCTAACATACCTGGCTTGGAACTGTGGGAGGAAACTTTCCAAGCACAGGGAGAACGTGCAAACTCCATGCACACAGAGATGGGAATCGAACTCCGGATCCTGGAGGTGCAAGGAGACAGTGCTACCTACTACACCACCGTACTGCCCATTAGTACTCTATTGATTAAAAATGAATCTTACATCGTCTATGCCAATTTGTCCAGTATACAGTGGATCTTAGGCAGGGTACACCTTGGACTGGGTGCCAATCCATCGCAGACCACAGACATACACACTGATTCACACACTATGGGCAATTTGGAACATGCAAACTCCATGCACACAGACCCAAGGCAGGAATTGAACCCAGACTCTGGAGGCGCAAAGTGACAGTGCTAACCACTAAGCCACCATGGCACTTACATAAATGCCCTATTCTTCTATTCATGGCACTTAAATATTAAAAAAATGGCATATTCAGAAATGAAAAAACCTGAGAAACTTGTTTCATCCCCAGAAATATCCATATACAGTATATTAGACAATGTCTTACAGTACATTACATATGTACTGCTCCTCAATATATGTACTGTACTTATATTGTAAGTTTTTTTCTGTACATGTCCTGTACCCGTTGCTTTCTTTTCTATGTTCCATCTAGTTAATGTCCTATAGTACTGTAGTAGTAATAATAATAATAATAATAATAATAATAATAATAATAATAGTAATAATAATAAATCCTAATAAAAATTTAAAAATCCTTAGCACAATATTTTTAATAAAATCCTAATGCTAGTACAAACAGGTCAAAGTCCCAAGGTAAAACTTTGTTAGAAAACCAATAAGCTGATCTACTACATTTTGTTTGATCTCTACAAACATCCGTGTCCAAAGACTCCCCATGCCAGTGTTGCAATCTATTTACAGAAGGCCCAGATTTTTATCAAATCTCTTTATTTTTTGGAAGCAAAGCACAAAGGTACAAAAGAGCACATTCAGAAATGAGAACACATCGCAACATAGTTTTTTTTTCCAAAAACAAACAAACAAAAAAAAACTTCAGTGTTTTTCAGAGCACTATTTCATTTTCCATCTTTAATGGCACAGTGAATCAGTTTACAGTGACGGCGTCCATCTCGCAGATGCGTCTGTAGATGTGGTCACAGGGGACATCAAACCAGGATTTCGAGTGCGAATTCAGCACGGCACAGTCCTCGCCGTGAAGCCCTCCAGACTGGTGATTATTGGGCTCTCCGTCCCATTGGTTCCAGTACCTGGAGGAGGCAACAGAGAGAAGAAAAACATCTGTCTCTGGTGTGCTGTTTGAATCACGTTCTTATAGACTGTGTCAGGCGAGTGTGCGAGGAGGATGTGATGAGGAGTGGACTTTTCACTCCTTGATTTTGGCAGTAACTACACTGGAATGAAACCATGTTTTTCGGCACATTTTGTTATTTGGCAACTTTATTGCACTCATCCGAGATTAAGATCTTGCACAAGTCCGGAAGTTTCCGGAATCGGTCAAGTGGGCTCTTAAAGCTCTAATAACATTTTTTAAAAATGTCATACACGTTATCTCCTAATATGACTGGACAAGGGGCGTTCCGAGAGTGTTTACATTTCGTACAACCACGCTGGGATGTTCCGACGTGTGTATGTTTACTCTGCATGTCTGTTTTTGTAGCAACAGTCCCACTGAAACCATTACTTGAGTCCTGATAAGATTGCGACATCATCCATGGACAGTGAAAATTGCGTAATTTTAATGAATATAACGTCTGACTTAAAAACAAAACAGTTCATCAGATTAACATAGAAAAACAAGCTGGACAAGTGGGTGTGGCTTGTTTGAGACCTAGTTCTCTCTTTAGGACAACAATACAAAAATGATTTTGTCCGTACTGTGTACGAATCGGCGGCACGGTGGCTTAGTGGTTAGCACTATCACCTTGTACCTCCAGGGTCTGGGTTCGATTCCCACCTTGGGGCCTATGTGCATTGATTGTGCATGTTCTCCCCATGCTTGAACATGCAGATTAAACGTAGGATATATTGACTATGTTGATGTTTGTGCTCATGCGTGTATTCCTGATCGAGACTGACGAGATAGAGTGATTGAATTCACAAATATTAGAAAATGATATTCATTACATCAAGTCAAGATTGTTAGATGACCATGTGGAGGTCCGAGAAATCTGTGATGATGATGATGATGATGATGGGAGGCTTCAGGAAAAGCCCCTACGCATACAGTGATATATTTCCTCCACCTCCTAATGCCTGTATATATTGTAGAGGTAAGATCTGTTGCTCAGCCCTACAGTCATGTTGACTCCTTGGGTCATCTAACAAACATCACTCAAGCTAATGAAGTATTGGAAAGGCCATTACCAAGCAGAGTTCCCTCAAGGGGAAGCGGTGAGGGGAAGTCGATGAAGGTGACAAAACAGCATTGATATACAGCATGTAATAAACTTTCCTTGACTGCATTGATCCAGTGCACCTTTGTTTCAAAGCAGTGGCTGAGTCAAATATTTAAATTGTTTTCGTTTGGCTTTCACACATTTATGTGTGTGTGTGTGTGTTGGGTTAATGTACACTGCCTGTCCAAAAATAATATGGCGCACAATGTGGTGGCCAGTTTGGCATGTGAAAATGATTCCTAATGCTTCCAGAACCAGACTTTCACAATTTGAGTACTGGAGTATGCATTGATGTGATAACCTGGTCGTTCAGTACATTCAGGTCGTCAGCAGACTTCGTTTTACTGTCGCACATTGTTAGTGAGCCTAGACCTGCCCGACTGACCAACGAGCCTGTCTAGTGGACATTATGTGCGATGAGTGCATCACTTCATGAGCTTCCATTCGTACCCTGACGCACCCATCTGACGCTCCGGAATAGGCTCGATCGGGTCTCATCAGACCACATGACCCTTATCCCATCCTCCAAAAAGTCCAATCTTTATACTCCCTACCAAATTGTAGCCATTTTTCCTGATGAGTCTCACTGACAAGTGGTTCTCTACTGACCACGCTGTTGTTTAGGTTCAATCCTGTGAGTATGTGTGTGAAAATGACTCTTACGTTAACTATTAAACAGAGCTGTGATGTTACTTCATCAGGTTTTTTTAAAGAGATCTGAGATGATGATCATTAATATGACACATTTCTTATTAGCACTATCCTTCCAGTTTGTAATAATGTGGTAGACGGTTCTTAACCCAGTTTGCATTCTATGTCTCCCTAGTTGTTTTCTTTGCTTGATGTCGGTCAAGGAAAATGTGACTTTTTAGTCCGTTTTGTATCGTTCACTCCCGTGTAGTCTTACGTGATATTGACCGGCGTGTTGTCCACCCATTTCCACACGCCTTCTTCCTCAACGTCCGACAGGCCGATCCAGTAATAGTATTCGTACCCACCCAGGCTGCGGGCTATTTGCTCCATAGCAACCTTTTAAAAAATATGAAATAATGTATGCAGTTTTAAAATGGAAAATAAAAATAAACATAGATGCATATAAAAACCTACAGAGCCTCATACTTACATGTTGCTCATGAGTGTGAAGGATCGTTAGCTGGCTGTCCATCGATGCACAGCTCTGCTTGCTCCTGGTCCAGTCTAGTTTGTCATCACTAAAGTAGTAGCACTTCTGCTCTATTTGTTTCCAGCCATCGGGACACGGCATGCACTGCTTCACTGGATGAGGCGGTCAAACCAAAGAGCATTTGTGAAATGGATGAATTAGCCATAGGCAACTCACGCCTTATGTTTTTCTTTAGAGATTTTAAACTAGCAATCCTTTCTAGTAAAGCATGTTTCTATATAAGGCAGGGGTCTCAAACTCAGTTCCTGGAGGGCCGCAGCCCCACAGAGTTTTGTTCCAACCATAATTAAAAACACCTGATCCAACTAAAGAAGTCATTAAGGCTTATTTGAAAACTACATGGTATGTATGTTGGAGCAGGGTTGGAACAAAACTCTGTAGGGCTGCGGCCCTATAGGAACTGAGTTTGAGACCCCTGATATAAGGAGTCTTTCTTGCATGTTTTTTTTTATCTGCATTGTTGTAGGAACTTTACCATGGAGCAAAAATACCAAAGAGCCAAAGAGGTAGAACGCAAGAAATCCAAATGGCAAAAAAAAAAAAAAAAAAAAAAAAAAAAAATTGTCATTGGTAAAACCTGACTGGGAACAAAACATGTTTCCAGATGCAAAGTGAAGATACAGTCCCACCCTGTCTGCTGCATTAACCCCCCTGGGAGGATGTGCTGAATGGACATGCTTAAACAGTTCTCACCCTTTGCCGAACAGGTCTTGCCGAGGCTGTTGTAGTCAGAGCAGAGGCGGGAGAAGCGCTCCTGCAGGGACGAGAGTTTCAAAGACTGAAGAGCTCCCTCAGAGAGCTGACTTCCTGTAGTTGGGGGACTGCTGGATTTCCTCTGAAACACTGTTTGTGTGTGTTAGAGAAAAAGAGATGCAATGCAACTTAAATGCAAGCGAATATTATGCAGCATCACATCAATATATAATAATCTGCCATGTGTGAGAATTTGTATTCCGTCATGGATTTTAAGAGGGCGTTCATGCAAAGTCTATGTAGTGTAGACGTGCGTTACTTACAGAAAGCAGCCAGTGCTATGTTAACGCAAACTGAAATGAACAGTGTGGCGATCAGGAAAATCACCATCTGTCTCTTCATACACTCCAATCTTTTAACAATACCAGCTGCAACATAAAGACATCAGCAGAAGTCAGGATCATCCTTGTGAATGATCAAACACACACGCACACACACACACACACACACACACACAGTTCATATTAATAATCATCTTGTGAATCCTCTAATGACACACACACACACACANACAGAGTTTTGTTCCAACCATAATTAAAAACACCTGATCCAACTAAAGAAGTCATTAAGGCTTATTTGAAAACTACATGGTATGTATGTTGGAGCAGGGTTGGAACAAAACTCTGTAGGGCTGCGGCCCTATAGGAACTGAGTTTGAGACCCCTGATATAAGGAGTCTTTCTTGCATGTTTTTTTTTATCTGCATTGTTGTAGGAACTTTACCATGGAGCAAAAATACCAAAGAGCCAAAGAGGTAGAACGCAAGAAATCCAAATGGCAAAAAAAAAAAAAAAAAAAAAAAAAAAAAATTGTCATTGGTAAAACCTGACTGGGAACAAAACATGTTTCCAGATGCAAAGTGAAGATACAGTCCCACCCTGTCTGCTGCATTAACCCCCCTGGGAGGATGTGCTGAATGGACATGCTTAAACAGTTCTCACCCTTTGCCGAACAGGTCTTGCCGAGGCTGTTGTAGTCAGAGCAGAGGCGGGAGAAGCGCTCCTGCAGGGACGAGAGTTTCAAAGACTGAAGAGCTCCCTCAGAGAGCTGACTTCCTGTAGTTGGGGGACTGCTGGATTTCCTCTGAAACACTGTTTGTGTGTGTTAGAGAAAAAGAGATGCAATGCAACTTAAATGCAAGCGAATATTATGCAGCATCACATCAATATATAATAATCTGCCATGTGTGAGAATTTGTATTCCGTCATGGATTTTAAGAGGGCGTTCATGCAAAGTCTATGTAGTGTAGACGTGCGTTACTTACAGAAAGCAGCCAGTGCTATGTTAACGCAAACTGAAATGAACAGTGTGGCGATCAGGAAAATCACCATCTGTCTCTTCATACACTCCAATCTTTTAACAATACCAGCTGCAACATAAAGACATCAGCAGAAGTCAGGATCATCCTTGTGAATGATCACACACACACACACACACACACACACACACACACACACACACACACACTGTACACACCTTGTCCATTGTGTGATGAGAAGAGGATGGGTTTGTTTCCCCTGGCTGAGGTGGGATCCTCTGTGAACTCCTGTAAGCTGCTGTAGTTCTCCTCCATGATGAAACCCCAGTTATAGAAAGTCCTTCAGCACGGATTATAAATGCAAAATCCTTTTACGTCCTCGCGCCCTCCTCCTGTTAGTTTTTTGATTCAAACAGCAGCAAGTTTAAATAATCTAATGCTTTGAGAAGGCAGGGCTTGTCTATGCCTTTCCTTTTCCTTTTCGCCCCCCCTTCACAAAGTCCTACCAATATTTATCCACCTAGTCACGTTCTCCATGTGCGAGCCCTGCGCAGACATGTACAGAGCCTGTGAACTCTCACTCTAAGACACAGCGGGAGGAAAGAGTAGTGTGTGTGTGTGTGTGTGTGTGTGTGTGTGTGTGTGTGTGTGTGTGTGTGTGTGTGTGTGTGTGTGAGAGAGGCCAAGATTTTGGAAAAGGGCAGCAACTGGCGGGAAAAAGAGCAAGGGGAAAACATTACAGATTGAGCAATACAAAAAAAAAAAAAAGAATAATAAAATGTCCTTTTTAAGAAAACTGGGAATTTCACAATATTTGTTCTTAGTCATGAGTTTAACAGTTCAGTTGTGACATTATACAAGTTGCTTCATTAAACTCTGCTCATTCATATACTGTCTATTGCCGCCGAATATATTCACTATACTGTATATCCTCACTGAGACTTCAACTGTACATAAACAAACAAGAAATCATTCATTTGTTAATTATTTCCGGATTGTTTTCTATCAGCGGAGGAAAAAAAAAGTCCAAACAAGTCTGGAAAGGGACGGGGTCAGAGAAAGTTTGCTTAATATAGTGCAAATAAGGAAAGTCCAGATTAATCCATGACTCAGCACATTGAACGGGACACGAAGTGATGTAATCTGGATCAGGCATGATAACATGACGGGGTAGCTTTAATGATGAACCCCGATTTGTTCCTGTTCCTCTGTGGGGAAACGGAAACATCTTGTTCTTGTCCATCGAGTTCTTCTTGCAGCCGACGACAACAACTTGTGTGTCTTAAACACTGACTAAAACAGTTTACACTAAAGCATTACCTCACATTCATAGATTGTTATAGAGAACAAACATTTGCCTAAAACTGTCACTTAGAGCTGCACACCGGGGAGAGGCAAAGATTTATCATCTCTCTTGGAGATCCAATATGTATTGCATGTTTGTAGAAAATCTACAAAGAGGAAGAGATGAGAAAGAAATTCGAAATCTTGTACGCAAAAGAAAATCAATAAACAAAAAAAATTTTAAAGATAAAGAAGTTTTATTGAGGTTGTTCATAAAAAAAAAAGGATAATTATGTAAAAAAAAACAAAAAAAAAAAACATGTTCAATAATAAAAAATGCTGAATTACAAATGATGTATCCAAAAACATTGGCCAAAACAAAGAATCTGTGCTTTTATTTATTTTTTTGTTTTCTACTGTATATAAAATACAGAAAATGTGTGTGCCAAAGAAGCTACTTCTGAAGTTTATGCAACATGGAAATGACCAATGTTGCTTCCCCAAAACATTTCAAGTTGCTAACTTAAGCCGTTTTAGAAAGAGGATTTTGTATTGGTTTCAATAATGCCGGAAAATTGGAAAAATTTTCAGGGTTAATAATAATTTTAAATACAAATTATTCATATTTCTTTATGAGTATTGATACTCATTGTAAGTGTCTAGAAGCAGATAACTTGTAAAAAAAATGGAAACATTCTGTGCAAAATTAAGGATTCCTTCCTAAAGCAATCTGTAGTGTCCGTAACCATGTCAAATTCATTTTGCAATTTCTTAATAATTTTGCATTTTAGAATAAAAAAAAAAAATGTATGTCTTTTCATGTGAAATCTAACTTCACCAAGTTTCATCTAAACAACAATTAAGATCATTGAAAGTTACAGATAAAAGGGCATGAAATTCTGTATAGAAATCTGTTATATGATCCTTTATAGAAATGTAAGGTTTTTTTTTTTTTTTTTTACCTTGGTGAGACACTTTTTAGCACCAACACCATGTTTTGGTTGATATACTTCAATATGGAGTCTGTCCCCCTTTTGCAGCTATAACAGTTTGAAAGGCTGTCCACGAGATTTTGGAGTGTTTCTGTGGGAATTCGTGCCCTTTCATTCGATGTTGGACGAGAAGCCCTGGCTCATGATCTCCATTCCAGTTCATCCCAAAGGTGCTCGATGGGGTTGGGGAGTGATGTCGGAATAGAAAAGGGCCTTCCCCAAACTGTCGCCACAAAGTTGGAAGCATAGTATTGTCCAAAATGTCTTGGTATGCTGACATATTAAGATCGCCCTTCACTGGGGATAACGGGGCCTGATTGGAACAGCTGAATATATATATATATATATATATATATATAGTGTGTATTTGGGACTATACACTATATTAGGTGTAGCTGATAACAAAAAGATGCTGTTATAACCCAAGCAGCCTATATGAGATAAAGAGTAACATGTTTAAAATGCAATCTGTTTTCTATACATATACAGATGTACATGTACATACATCCAAAGCCCAGCAAGATTTTGTGCATACGGATAGAAACATATCATAAATAAATTTGATGTACAGCTTCATTAATAGACCTAAGTATCATATTTGTTTATAATATTTACTTTCTTTTACACTGGTTAAGAAATATTCCTACGAAATCTTCCTAGTCATAGTTAGACCAACCATCATAGACCCAAACATCATAGTTACATCATAGTTGGTCTATATATTGGTCTCTACAGTATATACAGCTGGAAAAAAAAAGGAAAGTGTCTAAGTGCTCACATTCCAAGTGCTTTCTGAAAAACCCAGAGGAACAACTCAAGAACTCTTACAGGCTTTCATTTCAGCACTTTTCTTCTAAAAGCATACAGTATACAGTAATAATAATAATAATAATAATAATAATAATAATAAAAGTTAGAAAACAAATAAAAACAATGTTCTACGTCTTAATGTTTAAAGTCATTCGGTGTTAATTGTGTATAAAATGCATCTCAAGTGATATTTAATCTGAAAATGGAGCTTATATTTAGATCCGGTTTTCTCCCAGTGGTCATTAATATCCATGAGGCAGATCCCCGATGCTCATTAATATTCATTAGCTTGCTAATAACCTCCTCACAGAAAAGCGAATCATTTTGCATTTCAATACAAGCAAATGTCTTCTTTGTAATCACATTTCTGAGTCCCCCTTCGTCTGTTTCAAGCCCAAGCAGAAATATGATTCATCATTTTTTAAATGGTTGCATAAACACGTGGTATAGGTTCGCCGAAAACCCAAGAATATTACCTTCATTAGTCAATTCAACATCCAGATAGCTAAGAGATCCAAGTGGACTGAGATTATTGAGGATGTTAGGGGGCGGAATTAGACCCATACGAACACACTGTGACCGGGTCGATGTTCGCTCCGTCCAGGTAAACTCCTGGGAAAACGCTGATGCAGCAAGGCTGGGTGGATTTGTAGCCGGTGATGAGGATCTGAGTCATGACGTCTGCATCGTAGAAGGAGACCTGTTTCCTGTCACAGTCCAGATAGAGCCCTATTTTGCTGGGCTTTCTCTTGACCTCGATGGGAAGCTCTTTGCCGTTTGAGCTCAGGGTGTATCCTTTGCCGTTGACCAAGTTGAGATATATGTCTTTCGGATCTTTTGATTTAATTGATTGCTTTTTGGATCTGATTTCCAACTCTGTTATGATCCCGATGCTCCAGTCTAACTTGTTTCCAACTTCTATCTCCCAGTAGTGCTGGCCAGACTGGAACGTCTGTTCGGAGACGGCGCCCGGATTGTAGTCCTTGAAATAACCCGATTGCCTGTCTGCTTGCCGGACGCTTGATTTTCCTGGTGATATTTTGAGGTAAGTGTCTGTAGAATCCTTTATGCTTAAAACCTCTGGCACTGGAATACAGAGTAGGAGAGTCACTAATGGAAACGAGTGAGGGACTGGATTTAAAAAGGTTCACCATGATAACATGACTGAAATCTACCAGCTACAGAACCAAATTTCTTTATTAAATAGTAAAAGATATAAATGTATATTTTTAAGCGTACTGATGTAAATATTTTACCAGGCTTAACTGCTCCTAGCATGGCTTTCCATACGAAGAACTGGAGGTGAGTCTCATAAGGGCCAAAGAACAAGGAGTGTGGAATTACTCGAAGAGCTTTAGCCCCTGACTCGTACCTTCAACATCAAAAACAAAAACAACAAAAAAAAAACATTAGTAAATTAGATGCAAATTGTTCACGTCCGATGAATTCTCTAAGTAAAATATTTGCTCTCGCGAGTACGTTACTTGATATTTGGATTCATGTTGTTTTTTGTTTTCATTCTTTCTGTAACGGGAAATCCTTTTTCATTCCACCACTGAATAGGAAAATACATACACAGAGTAAAGTAAGTGATTTTCCAACAATAATTAAAAAAAAAAAAAAACGAAATGATGAACAAATGTTCTAAAACTAGATGAACTTGTTTAATAATGCAGAACTGTTTATAAGGTTACCTTTAAGAAGTAGTCAGGTTGGTTAATATCCAATGCAGACTGAAAAATACACTCTAACTCGTTTCCTTCCATCATGCGTTCATTAATCAGGGACATGTTTTTGCACATGGCGCTGACGGCATCCTGCTCTTGAGTCTCCAACTGTTTTTTTATTTCCGCCTCTTTCTTCTTTAGGAAGTTGTGCATCTCCTCAAACTGAGCAGATATCTGGGCTGAAAGCTGACTGGCCTTCATCTGAAATGATTAAAGAGGTATTCTTAGGTTGACGTAGTTGTGAACTAGTATAGTAGTAGATTTCCTTGCATAAGTATGCAGCCCACGTTTCTAAAATTACAGGAACAATTTGAAGAATCAGTGATATAAGCAACATCTTACGTAATGCATAACTCAGACGAAAATCGTAATGAAGGTTGTCTGGTTTTATATGCAAAAACGGAAAACAGATTCTCGCTCAGAGAAAACTAACTAGCTAATTTCCTTAAAAATCTGCTCGGAATATACCTGCGGCCTCTAATGCATTTGACACGTTTATGCTTTATTGCATTTACTGCATGTGCATAGGGCTTTTGAACAGTAGCGTAGGTCTTATATTCGACTATGCAAATGAATCTGAACTGTGACTAAAGGTTAATTAGACTTGATTTGTTTGCTGTATAAAGGTCCACCATGATGTCAAAGCTTTGACCCAGCCTTGTTCTCATTCATCATGCTGCTATTTAAAGATGCTCTTCCAGATGCAGGTGTGTTTCTGTTGAGAACATGTGACACTTACATTGTGCACTAATAGACTCTATTTAACTAAGTATGTGACTTTCAATGCCGACTGGTTGCACCAGAATGACGTTCAGAGAAACAGGGTGAATTGTGGCTCATCCGTACCATTCATTAACGTTATGGCATTTGTTATGACGCCCTTATCCAGAGCGCCTTCCATTATGCATCAGAGCAGTTGGGGGTTAAAGGCCTTGCTCAAGGGCCCAACAGTCGCAACTTGGTGGTTGCGGGGGTTTGAACCTGGGACCTTCTGAATCATAGACCAATGCCTTTCCCCCTGTCCACATCTACACCAACACCCTGTTCAATAATAGGAGTTATTTTTAAAGATTCATAATGACAAGTCCATTTGTCTTCCAGGCTCTAATGACGCAAAATGTGTTCTAATGAATACTAATGCAAAACACATGCACAGCACTGCGCAAAAATCTTGAGCCACCATTTTTCATATAAAATTTAATTCCGTTGCTTAAATGAAAATAATTGGCGTCAATGTTTTACTGTGACAGGCATTTGCATCTTCAGGTTGTGAGTTTGAATCCCTGGAGAGTGGGAGGGTCTGGGTGGCATGTTTGCCCTCTCACAGTGGTCATGGTACTGTAACACTTAGCGAGATCTAGGTGCCATTGACAAAACAGTGATCTAAAATTCTTGTTGTGTTTGACCAAATAGTTAAAAAAGTGGAATAGTGTGAACACATTTATTCAAATTGTCTGAATCTAGGATTTTGATTTAGGTGATCATTTATCAACTAGCTTTCCAACTGTAAAACAGATCCGTGCTGGCAACACAGCGTAGGTCACTGGCAATTAAAAATTGATGTGCTTATATGGAAGCCCTGCTGGTGCTTCAGCAGGGAGAGATTTCAGACTGTGCATTTGGGTTTTAGGGTATGTCAGGTAGAACCAGGTAGTTTAATTTTTACTGCTAAACCAGAATACGGGAATGACGCTGCGAAATGTAGATCTCTCAAAATATGCATATAATAATAATAATAATAATTTGTTTATTTATTTATTTTTGGTCATAGAAAGAGCTGTAAACAACAAGAAAAACAGGCGATTGTGTGTATCTGTGCTATTTATTTGCCTGCTTATAAAAAAAAAAGCTGCCAAACAAATAATGGCTCAAAACAAATAATGCTCTGAGTTTTAAGGACTACAGCAGTAAGTTAGCTCAAAGACTTTGATCTTAAGTTGAGGAAACACACAAATTTTATTTTTCATCACATTATTTTTTATCATATATATATATATATATTTTTTTTTTTTTTTTTTTTTTTTTTTTTTTTTTTTTTTACAGTGTACAGTACAGCCTTTACTGAAAACACAAAAGAATCCAATATAATTCTTTATCTGTACAAACAAGTCTTTACCTGGGTCTTAGTGACTTCAGTTGCCTGTTTTTGGGTCATCACTTCTAGCTGTGTGTCCTCGTTGTTGAGGAAGCCCAAAGCACCCTTTAGTTTCCCCTACACAACCAAACAACCGTCAGAATATCTCATGGCAAAGGTTTCATTTTTCTCTACATTTCAGCAATACGCATTATACAGTAGGGGAACCATAAATGTTTCTGCTTCAAAGGTGCCTAGAATTCCAGTATCTCCTTATAGTTATGGACGTTCTAACATTATGGATCATATCACATAAAACCTCTTCCTAAATGTGGAATTAAACAAAACAATCAGAGCTTCTACTCAAAATTAGATACTTGATGAACTTGTGGGAAATTTGTAACATTTGAATGCCTACAGTGCATCTCCCCAACAACATAGTCTTGGTTTTAACAGATCTTTATATATATGTGGTTTTTGCTTTGTTTAGACAGCGGATAAACCGGATAACTTCCACCCAAACATCCTGTATGTCAGGAAATGTATGTTGCATGTGTACTATGCTGCAACTGTTTTGTGCTCCATTCCGTGTAAAGGAATTCACTTCTCAATTCACTTCTCCCTGGTATTTAATATAATAATTACTATAATAATAATTAATCATAACATTCTCTCTCTCTCTCTCTTCAAATTTAAAACCAAATCCAAATTCGTATCTAAATTTCAGATATGAATCTAAATATTCTAAATTTACACAAGTATGATATGCAGGAAAATGCTTATACGAGAGGAAGAATGAAAAGATTCTACTATCATGAAAAAAAATCCACTAAAGAATATATTTAAACTAAAGATTCCAATTTCCAATGAAAATAAATAAATAAATAAATAAAAAATAAATGCATAATGTGATTGGAATATACAAATTGAAAAATGTATACAAGTTATAAAATTAAAAAAGGTACAAAATAAAATGTAATTGTATACTGTGAGGTATAAAACAATACAAATATGGAAGGGGAAAAACATGTGTGAGTATGAAATTAAATAATATATGTGTGTGTGTGTGTGTGTGTGTGTGTGTGTGTGTGTGTGTGTGTGTGTGTCAGAAGCAGTTGCAAAAAAAAAAAAGAGTCAGCCAAAAAATATATACACACTTCAGGAATAGAAAAATATTATGGTGTATATTGTATTCATATAATATTAATTATCATTATTATCATAATGTTATCATATATATATCGATGTATAGCAATAAATCTAGTATTAAAACATTTATCCGAGTTTTTTTTTTCCTGAAATGTATATATTGTCTCTCTCTCGCTATATATATAAGGAACATGTATATATGACATGTTCCTTAATACTCCTCTATAAAGAGATGGCAATCACATGCAGGTATACAGTAGGTAAGCAGAAGTAAACATGGAGACATGCTCTCTGCAGCAAAGACAGAACAATAACAAGGTTGTTAAGCCATGCTTTTAAATCCAACGTCTCGTAAATCTACTTGTATATTAATCTTACCTTGACTATCTGAGCAGCCTCCTTCACGGGTTTAAACTGGTGGCCTTGGTGCTTCTCTCCATCCCGACACACCACACACAGGAGTTTCTGGTCCGTTTCGCAGAAAAGCTTCAGCTTCTCATCGTGATCGGCGCACACCAGCATGTCGCTCAGGACCGGCGGCGCTCGAGTGGACGAGGTGTCCGTCTGGTCTTGCTGTGATGTGAGATGCTGTCTCACGACGCCCGTCATGTTCCTCAGAAGTCGGCTGGAGTGCAGATCTTGCTCGGCGTATGGCCTGCGACACTCGGGACAGCGGCCCTGGCCCCCGCTGCTGCGGAGGTGGCCGGTGATGCACTGGCGACAGAACGAGTGCTCGCAGGACAGCATCACGGGATCGGTGAAATCACTCAAACACATCGAGCACTTGATCTGCCAAGACAGCTGCGAAGCCATTTTAAACAGGACTCAGTGTCGCTTAAGAAGAAGCTCCTTTCACAACTGATATAATGCTTTCACTTTTGGTTGATCTGCCAGTGTACGTGCCTGCGCTGGCTCAAAGAGTCGTCCAACCGGTCCTGTAGCCCACACATTTGCACATGCCATTCTGTAGATAGCACACTTTTCGACTCATCTAGCATTTACATATCGAATATACAGAATAAAAATATTGTCTTGCCTTAATTATTTTATTTGCTAACGGATAATTGGATATCACAGGATATCGCTTTTGACATAACCTGACACAAAAACTCTTTTCAGACATTGAACCTTTCAATGGTGGCCTAGTGGTTAACACGTGGCCTTACACCTCCAGGGTCCGGGTTCGATTTTGCATGTCCTCCCTGTGCTGGGTGCGTTTACTACGGGTACTCATGCTTCCTCCCAAATTGCCTGTTGTGCATTGTGAATGAGAATGTGAGTTCGTGTATGTCTGTGCGCCCTGCGATGGATTGGCAGCCCGCCCAAGGTGTACCCCGCCTCCTGCCCCAAGTCTCCTGGGATAGGCTGCAGGCCCCCACGACCCCGAATACGGGATAAAGGGGTATAGACGATAAATGATACCAATACCAAGAAGGTGCATACAAAGAAAAAATGGGGTCAAAATAACAACTTTAAATAAAGTCTCTTGTTTTCTTCTGTGCAGATACTTACAGATACAGATAGTGTACTGTGCAGAAGTCTTACACATCCCTATTAAAATGTCATAAAAAAAAAATGAACAAAGATAAACCATGTCTGTATCTTTTTTTTTTTTTTAAAACTTGCAATATATATGTAAATTAAACAGACTAAATATTATCTAAGACACTCTGACCTTTTAGACGGTTTGTGTTTAAATCCTCAGACGATGGAGAAACAAGCAGAAAATTGTGCAATTCTATACAAAACAGCAAATTATATATAGAACATATTGAGTAGAATATTTAATGTGAGCCGCTCTTGGACGACAGGAATCCAGTGTTTGGTTACAGAATTGCAGAAATCGTGATGAAAGTCAGTGGTGGGTGTTTATGAGCTTGGAGGATAGCACTCTCCTTGCATTGGGTTATTTTGCACCAGGAACAGCGGTTTGCATTTTGCAAATGCATTTAGTGCCTCGGAGGAAGCATGTGACCCCTCCCTGGGTGGTAAGGTGGTTGCTACCAAAATAGAAAAAGTCCGAGAGTAAATTAGAGCGGAAATTGGGGAAAACTCCAACGAAATAGAGATTCAAAAAACAAATTCAAAAGTATTTTTGGCTAAACACAGATAAGCCACAAATGCTATGTGCATTGAATATCACTGATTATCAACTATGTAGCACAAATTGCTGAAAAAAAAAAAAGTTAATACTGGCTAAGATTCGCAGGTAAATAGTTCAAGCTTGTTAATCTGACTTCCCCAAACCTCATTCTGATCAAGCATCCATGGAGTGTGCTGGACATCCATGGAGACCAAGGAGACTCTACTGTACCAGACACCAGCGCACACCTTCGGAGGGTCTTGTGGAGTCATGCTTCGGCGAGTCAGAACTATTTTGGTGGCACAAAGGGAAAGTGTTAATCTTGATGGTTTTAATGTTATGGCTGAATGTGTTGGCGTATCTATTCATAATCGTCATAAAGCAGTAGACATGGTGTAATGTTTCATATTAATCTATAATACTGGAATAACTGCACACTTGTCTGTGTATATTGAGTGTGCATGTTCTCCTCGTGCTCTGGGTGCGCCAGTTTCCTCCCGCAGTGCAAAGACAGGTAGGTGAGTGTAATTCCCAAATTGCCTGTAGTGTATGAAAATGTGTGTGTGTGTGTGTGTGTGTGTGTGTGCCCTATAATGGATTGGCACCCCATCCAGTGTGTAGCCCATCATGTGCCCTAGGTCTCCTGGGATACGCTCCAGGCCCCCAACGATCTTGTACACAGGATGAAGCAGTATAGACAATGAACGAAAGAGAAAGAGTGAGTGAGTATAAGGGAAACACCATCTTCATTCTACCCTTGTAAAATGACTCACACACAAGTAATAATACAGTAGATAATGTAATCTGTGTATTCTATCTTCTAGTACATCAGCAAATCCCATTTGCTCAGCTGACCTACATAATGATTTCAGTTTGGGGCATTAATAGATCATGGACTTTAGAAAACACTTTAGAAAACTGTTATGTAACTTATTGTTATCTCACTCACTCATCTTCTATGGCGCTTTATCCGGTATACAGTGACGCTGGAGCCTGGAGCCTACAGTATCCCAGGAGGCGGTGGGGTTTACACTAGACAGGGTGCCAATCCATCACAGGGCGCACTCACACACACTACGGGCAATTAGAGAACGGCAATTAGACTAATCTGCATGTCTTTGGATGCAGAGGAACCCAAGCAAGCATGGGGAGAACATGAGAATCGAACCTGGCTGGGAATCGAACCCGGATCCTGGAGGTGCAATGCGACAGTGCTAACCACTACGTCACTTATTGTTGTTTGAAAGTCAATTATTTTAACAGAACTTTTAAGAGAAGGCCAATGAAGAGTATTCTTTTCTAATTGCTACATTAAAGTCTTGTACTATTATAGGTTGTCTTGTCTAGTAGGGGTGAAAGACAGAGGCTTATTCACAACATTATAGACTTTATAACCTTTTAAATTGCTGCACAGTGGCTTAGTGGTTAACATTGTTGCCTTTCATCTCCAGGGTCCAGGTTTGATTCCCACCTTGGTTCTGTGTGCTTGGAGTTTGCATGTTCTCAACATGCTTGGTGGGTTTCCTTCGGGTACTCGGGTTTCAGCCCACAGTCCAGAGACATGCAGTTTAGGCTATATAGTTTTCAAATTGCCGTGCGTAGTGTGTGAATGTTGACCATAGGTTCTACCACATTTGTGACAGAGGTTCCTAGATGGATGGGATGGATGAAACCTTTAAATAGTAACACTGACTCTACGATATCGATACGCGGCCAGTTTTGCTCAAGATCTGGGTTTGACCCACTGTTATTGATGTGATTGATGATCACGTGGGCTATTATTTTATCCCTCTCACAGTCTATAACGCTTTATCCTGTCTACACGGTTGAAGGGGCCTGGGGCCTATCCCAGAAGACTTAGGGCATGTGGCGGGGTATAACCTGGATGGGGTGCCAATTCATCACTGGACACACACACACTAACACACTATGGGCAATTTGGGAACGGCAGTTAATCTAACGCGCATGTCTTTAGATTGCAAGGAAACTGGAAAACCCTGAGGAAACCCACCAAGCACCGGGGAGAACATGAAAACTCCGTGCACACAGACCCGAGGCGGGAATCAAACCCCGACCCAGGAGGTGTAAGGCGACAATGCCAACCACTAAGCCACCGTGCCGCCTTGTATGATTCATAACTTATTGTCAAATTATAATAAATAATTATCTATTTATGATTGCTGTCTGCACAGGAAGCATCTCTCACACACACACACACACACACACACACAGAGAGGAAAACTGCCTTTCTTCTTACACACAGGAGCGGAACGACACGTGGGATGGACTAATTGACAGGGAAGAGTGTATTTCATTTCTCTCACCCAGAGAGAGAGAGAGAGAGAGCACTGCCAGTTTCACTCTCCTGACTCCAGGCTATGGATGGCTGTGGCATCATTTGGCTTTTGAACATGCCTTTTTTTTTTTTGCCACTCAGGAGCCATCATGCTGAAATTTATAATTTGGCCTTCAAAAAAAGGGGAAACTTTAGAAGCAGACTTTATATGAAATGTCCAAGTTACAAACGACTTGAGTCGTAACCGTAACAGACGAGTACTTGAACCACGACAAGCCAAACGTGACGTTGCCATTATTGTATTAATTGTACTGCTATTTTATAGTCATGATATTAATGCACATTTTGTAGATGACCTTCACTAGCCACTGCACATTGGACGTTGGAGGAGGGACTTCATTGCCAGCTTCATTGAATGGATAGGAGGTGTGGTGTCCAAGAAACTGAGGACATGATTATACAAAAACATAGTGAAAAATCATCCCTACCTTCCTAATCTTGGCCTAATCTTGATGAATAGCTTTGAACTTAATGGACTCTCCACGGATCACACACGTCAGTGTCTGGTCTCTCTTAGAAAGTCATTTTGCTCAGGGCAGAACAATGTGGAACTAGGCGTCATGTGGAGTGTGGTGCTTTTGTTCTGACATTCGACAGCTGAGATAACATTCCTTATATTCTGTTTGAGTCGTAGCTCAGGTTATTTGAACGTTTAGCTGAAATAACTGCTTTCCTCTGACACATGCTTCTAGGTGGTCTCGGATAGAATGTTCACACGGCAGACGTCCTGGATCAATAGAATCGTACGAAGTAGACAGAGAGGAGACCATTTTTTATGCACAAATAAAGTGCAAATGTCCAAAAACCAATTTCTGAAAAAAAAAGCACCATGGTATATAACATATCTAGACCCCTCTTTTGCTACCAAAACAGTAATGACTTGTGTGTTGTGACATCTTACCACTGGACCCAGCATTAGCCTTTTCCTCAATTTGATCTACAGGAGCTTTTCTACCGGATCAGACTACACGGCTCAGCCTTCGCTCCCATTGGTGAGTCTTGGCCGCCCATGACCCCGTTGACAGTTCACCGGTTTTCCTTCCATGCAGCTATTATGGGATGTCCCTGGTCTGCAGTTGTCAGGACCTACAAAAAGTGAACCGGCCACAGGGTCATGGGCGGCCAAGGCTCACTGATGCACATGGGGAGCGCGGGTTGACCCGTGTAGTCCCATCTAACGGAAGCTTTAGTGTAGATCAAATCCATGAAAAGGGGGAACCTGAATATTAGACAAGTGATTATAATGTTATGGTGTATCAGCACACAGAAAACGAGGTTTACCTCAAACCAGTTCATCTCCAATATAAGAACGGTGGTACTTGGATGTAGAACTGGACAAAGAAAATGAATATTGCATACTTACGTGTCAAACGAGGTGGCACTGTCAACACACCTCCAGGGTTGGAGGTTGGAGGTTTGAATCTTGCCTCCATTCTCTGTGTGTGTGGAGCTTTTTGCCACCCTCTGGGTTCTCTGGTTTCCTCCTATAGTCCAAAGACATGCAGTGAAGACATGGATTTGCATTAAAGAATCGCCTGTCGTATATGATTGAGTGTGTACCCTGCCTTGTGGTTAACCTCCATGGGATAGAATACAGGATAAAGTGCATAGATGATGAATGGATGGATGGAAGGGATGAAAGAAAACAGTACTTCATTGGAATTCGAACTACTTTCATGTGTAACTCATTAGTAATTACTTAGCACCGCAATTGATTTTTATTTTTTTGAATGCATTTTGTGCAAGTAATAGTCCTTAGGTTAGAATATAACTGAGCATAAGACATGCTGCAACAAAATTACATTAGAAAAAACATGCTTTTAAAATAATTACACCTCTTTATACGTATTCCTATGTTCAGCGTCTTTCCTTCGACCTAAATGAATTGAAATATTCTGGGTTTGACATGATTATCAGTGATGATCATCAAAAGAGCGCCAGCTTACGCTGTAGCTATCGTCTTCATCGAGTCTTATCATCTCTTTATTGCTTACAAGGTGTACCGCGTGTCAATCAAGCGATGTATTATGCATCTGTTATGTTGTTGTGGCACAGACTGAATGGTGAGGTCATATGCAACCAGGGCATATCCAAAGAGCACATGGGAAAAGACTTTACAGACACTGCTCATTTGATTGATGCATTTATCCAAAGCATTTTACACTCGGATGATCTTTGCTCCGGGGCCCAACCGTAGCAATGACCTCAGTACATTCCCTTCAATCAAAGCTTAAGCCACTGAGCCACCTCAGGAGGAGCACAGTTCCTGATTTGTATGTTGTATGCAAGTTGGTGTATCTCACTCTTATAAGAACATAACTATTCATTAAGTTGATGAGGAGTCTTTTGCCTATTCACCTGATATGCGCAGTCATGTTGGAACAGGAAGGGGCCATCGTCAAACTGTTCCCACAAAGTTGCGTGCATGAAATCGTCCAAAATGTTTTGTTACGCTGAAGCTTTAAGAGTTCCTTTCACTGGAAGTAACGAGCCGAGCCCGACTCACCCAAATAACCCACAGCAGTTCCGACATGACGGCGCACCAGTGCACAAAGCAAGATCCATACAGACATGGATAAGCGAGTTTGGTGTGGAAGGACTTGACTGGCCTGCGTCCTGACCTCAACCCGATAGAACACCTTTGAGAGGAATTAGTGTGGAGACTGCGAGCCAGGTCTTCTCGTCCAACATCGGTGTCCGACCTCACAAACGCGCTTCTGGAAGAATGGTCCAAAATTCCCATAAACACACTGCTGAAGCCTTTTCAGAAGAGTTGTTATAGCTGCAAAGGGTGGACCAACATCATATAAGAATTGGATGTTGCTCAAGTTCTTATGCATGTGAAGGCAGACGAGCGAATATTTTGACAATGTATAAAGAATATATACTTATATACCTTCAGATAGACCATAAGTGTTGTCATTTGCCATTTACATTACATAGAAGGTAGGAATTGCAGCTCGATGCAGTTCTGAATGCGCTAACAGAGTGTAACAATTGTGATATATTAATAAATAATAGTAATGATGCACAGATCAGTCAGAACATAACTCTACATAACATTAACACATTAACCCGGATTATTAATTATATATCAGTTAACCCAGCGTTGTTAACACAGCGGTGGTGTAGTCGTTAGCACTGTCGCCTTGCACCGACAGGGTCCGGGTTCGATCCCCGGCCAGGCTCGATTCCCTGCATGGAGTTTGCATGTTCTCCCCGTGCTTGGTGGGTTTCCTCCGGGTACTCCGGTTTCCTCCCACAGTCCAAAGACATGTAGGTTAGGCTAATTAGCGTTCCCAAATTGTGTGTGAATGAGTGAGCTGCGCCCTGTGATGGCTTGGCATCCTGTCCAGGGTGTACCCTGCCATGTGCCCTAAGTCTCCTGGGATAGGCTCCAGGCCCCCGTGACCCTGAATACAGGATTAAGTGGTATAGATGATGAGTGAGTGAGTGAATGAGTATCAGTTAACCAGTAAACTGGTGACAGGATCTTGGGCATCTAGCTGGCGAAGACTGCTGACCAAGACCACAAAATCCCCAGATCCCAATCTCATCAAGCACCCATGGGATGTGGTGGACAAATCAGTCCGATCCATTGAGGCCCCTGTCCCACAGCCCACAGCACCTAAAGGATCTGCTACATATATGAACCTCCTGGTTCCAGACACCACAGTACACCTAGAGGTCCTGAGGGGCCAGAGAGGAACCTTTACAAAATTGGGCATAATGTTTTGCATTGTAATGTTATGGCTGATTGCTGTGTATAGTAGCGACATAATAATAATAATATGTAAGTATCTAGTGCAGGAAGCAGGGAGCTTTGCTTATATCTGGCAGGACAGAAGTGTAATGATTCCAGAATGCTACCTAGCCAGCCTGATTAACATTGTCATTGTTTCAGAGACGTTCGGTTTTCGTTTACTTTTTCGATGGGAGGTGTCACCCGTGCTATTTGCTGCTTGTCTTTTTTGTCCACTTGTCTTCAAGTGATAACAGACTGAAGTTGAGGATTTTCTCACTGGTCTTGGTAGTGCATTGCAGCGTCCCTTTTTTCTCTGGAGCAGACTGCACCTAACCACATAGTGATAGCAGATGTTTTCGATAACGCTGTCTCTAATGGTAGTACAGAATTGCACCAGTGTAAGTAAGCTGCAGTCCAACCGGTCCTGCTGATTCATAATGTATGCATTTCACAATAAGAATGCCGCCGTGTGATCAACTGGTTTAGCTTCTGATTAAATACCCAGGTGGCATGGTGGCACAGAGGGTAGCACCATACTGGGAGTTGCATGGCTATGAGTTGACCAGAAAAAAAAAAAAAAAAATGTCACTGTTTCTGAATTTGAGAGCACACAGCATGGCACAGAAGCTCCTTATGGCTTAATCACAGATGGAGGACGCAGCAGAGCAGAACATTTTCGTCCACCTTTACTGTCACAGTGTCCTTTGTAGGTCAGCCTCTTCGAGCTGGCAAGCGCTGCTGATTTAACTCCAACCTAGCTGAGTGGGCTGGTGTCTAAACTAGCGGCGTGGCTAGTGAAAGCCCTATGAGAGCTATTTTATACAGCAATACTGGCATGCTGGTGTTTGTTTGAAACATACAGTAAGTATGTTTTCATAAAATCCACCATGCTTTTCGGCTAAATTGAATGCCCCCATTGACGCAAGTTATTTTGGCAATCTTACAGCATACTCTCTGATACGGGGTCATCCTGGCTTGTAGATGACCCACGAACTGCTGACAGAGGGAAACGCATTTGGTCTGGGAAACTGTACGAGTGCACAGAGCAGTGGATCTGCCTGGCTAGTACTAATACCAATGAGGTTGCATTATTGTATCATCCTTATGCTAGTTAAAGTTATGCACATTTTTAATGATTGACTGTAATGTGAAAACATGTTTTGCTTACAAAAGGCAAAAACGCTCTTTTATTTGAATATAGCCTTGAGGGATAGTTCTTCAGGCTCCTCTCATTTCAGTCCAGTCCGCGTACCCGAGCAGTTTCAGAGGAATGTTTTTTGTTTTTGAAGCCACATAGTGACCTGTGAATCACTCACTCACTCATTCATCGTCTATACGGCTTTTTCCTGTATTCAGGGTCGCGGGGACCTGAAGCCTACCCAAGGAGGGGTACACCCTGAACAGGGTACGAATCGATGCCCTGCCCTTCGTACACTCATTCACACACTAGGGGCAATTTGGGAACGGCAATTAGCCTAATCTGCATGTTTTAGGACTGTGGGAGGAAACCGGAGTAAACGCACCAAGCACTTGGAGAACATGCAAACTCCATGCACGCGGAAACGGGAATCGAACCCGGACCCTGGTGGTGCAAGACGACATTGCTAACCACTACACCACCGTGCCGCCTACCTACGAATCATCCAAGCATAAAAACAATCTAATTTAATTAAGACACAGGTGCAGATGATCAGGCCGGTGATTAGTACTGTATACCGATGATGCTGAATGCTGAGTGGTTGGAACGGATGAGAGGGGAAATGAGGTCGCTGCTGAGATTGTTCTATTTATTAGGTTTCTACGCCACTTATCCGTGCCGAGTCACAGGAGACTTTTTTTTAGACACACACACACAACACATTATGGACAATTTTGTAATGCTCATTAACCTAAACTGCTTTGGACTGTGGGAGGGAGAAACCAGAGCACCCAGAGGAAACCCACCAACCACATTGAGAACATGTAACCCTCAACCCTGGAGGTGCAAGGCCACAGTGCGAACCGTTACACCACCATGTCACCAGACTGTTACATAAGCAACCAATTTTTTACATAGTTATTGTAGGGACTTCTCATGGCCCGTCACAGTAAAACATTTCTTCTTCTTCCTTTAATTTAATCTACATCATTTAGTTTCATTCAACATGAAAAAATAAGGGGTGTCACAAGAATTTAGCAAAGCGCAGGATATGTATTATTTAATCCTCACTTAATGAAATATGTAATATATGAACTGAAATACAGAAAAGGTCTGCAGTAGCTTCTTTTTGTACCAGGACACTTTAAAGGCTGAGGCTTTTCATGTTTCTGTATATATATATATCAACAAGTGTTCATTAAATGTTTATCCCTATAAATTTGTTATTGCAACTTTCTTATCCTTTAATAGATGATGAAATGGAAATAACAAGCGATTCTATATATAATCTCGAAATCTCTGAAACTGTACTCGAGGCGTGAACGCTGATCTTCATAAAGATAGTTATGTTTTAATAATAATGGTGGTGGCGGTAAGCACTGCTAAACTCCATCATCTGTCCAAAATCTATAACAGGTTTCAACTGGGTTTAGATCTGAGATCGCGAGTTCGATTCCCGGGTGGTGCTGTAACCTCTCGCAGCGGAGGTCTAGAGAGAGCTGATTGGCTGAGCTCTCTCGGGGTGGGGGGGGAGGTACTTAGTGCTCCCACATTAATCACGTCTCTACAGCCAATCAGGGGCGTCTGTGAACTCACGCAAGCGGAAGGAGCGGATAGCGCCGCCGGCCCCAACGGTGCGTGAGCGAGCAGTTCAGGAAAGATGCGATTGGTTGGCGTCACGTGGTTCAGAGGAAATTTGTCATAGTCTTCGGCTCTCCCGACTGTGGGAGCCCCCTAGTGATGGGGAGGAATTGGACACGACTAAATTAGGGAGAAAATGGTTATGGCGAATGCAAGTGAATATGATTTACTCCAGTGGTTCTCATTTGACTGTTTTCCATTGTCTACCGTACCCACTTGAACTCGGAAAAGGCTGTTAATTAGATGATTAGTTAAATAATGTGTACTGAGAGCTGGGAAGAAGAACTAAAGTTCTGCCAGACAGGTGTTCCTCCAGGACCAGAAATCCACTGGTTTACAGCATTTACATACTCATCAGTTCATTCTGTTACATTCTGTGAATCTGCGACCTATGATATTTTCCCATATAACCCAAGAAACTTGCATTCAAGCCTAAAGGATGTGCATATTATCAATCTTAAATTAGATTAGTTTAAGAAACATGAACTTCTCTTCTATTCACTTTCCTGCCAAACGGATTCCCAACGGATTCGAGGTCTATTATACAATATGTGTGAAAGAAAATCTTGCTGGTGCATATTCACTGGCACTGCTCATGATCTCACAAAACTACTAACATTGTACATTGTGTTTCTCTAGGCTAGCACAGTTCAATTCAGAAGTGCATTAGCAGTTATCACTGTAGAATGAAATGTTTAACGACTTTTTAATGCTACAAACTATTTTTTTTTGTTTATTACACTATTATATTTTGTTTCATAATATCTAAAAATAAAAAAGGGAGACTGTTTATGAACAAAAATGTATATTTTATTTTATTTTTTTAGAATTACAATTTGGTCTGTCCTTACAAACATGACAGATATGGAATTTACAGACGATGCAAAAAATGTCAGTTTATAAAGACTGAGAAGCAAAGAAAATACAACAATAAATGTTCAACTCATTTAGCACTAATTCACAAGCTTAAAGACATCAAGAGAAGAGAGGAAACCTTGGAGAAATGGCTTGTTCATAAAAATTTATTAAACGCTCGAAATAATTACATTATGTATGCATAATTTAGTGTGGCCTTTTTTGAATTTAAGGCAGAGATTAATGAAAGAAGGAAGGAATTAATGTAATCTTGCAATGACAGCGAGCACCTGACATTTTTTGGCTTCAGAACCAGTTCACTCCGCATTCTTGAATGATAAAATGGAGTTCCTAAAAACAACACACTGAAAAACTACATGGGTATCTAAATACAAGTACAGTAATCTGTAAATGTGTGTGTGTGTGTGTGTGTGTGCTAGAGCAGTCGTCCTCTGCACTCGGTGGAACCACAGCAGCAGAGCAGCTCTTTTCCTTCCACGCTGCCGACCTCATAGTTATAATCCCACGTCAGCTCCGTTCCTGCACGGATCCTCCTGAAGAAAGACACGGAGTGTAGAAGCCGTTAGCACAGACAAGACACGGTATAGGAAAATCCAACTAGTGCTCCGTCTCTGCTGATCCGTTTTCTATGCTCTTCCAAAGGAAAAAAAAAATATGGAAGGAAGACATTTGTTGCCTGTCCAAGGAACATGCTACTTCTAAAAATGAAATGGCTAGTGCACATCTATGCTTCCTCATAAAGGTTCTGTGAAGATCTGGTCAAATTTAAATGAATGGCTTGGGAGGAGTTGTGGAAAGAGGAAAAGTGTAACAATGACAGATAACGAACAGCGCAGATGCAAGACAATGGACAGTGATCAATATGCGTCACTTATGCTTCACAGGCAGGCGATACAATAAGGCTTTCACTTCTTTTCTTTGTCCTATTTTAAACACATGGTGATTTTACATTGTCACATTACGTTCATAAAATGTGAATGAAAGTCGTCAGGTCACTTTCACTATCCGATTGGTTCATACTGAGGAACGAACCTCTGAATATCAGGGAAATATCAAACATCAATCCAACATTAACAGTGAATGTGGATCTCTATAGTTACCATCAGCTCCAAGATAGCAAGTTAGCTTAAAAATCTGGAGAAGGCATCGGATGGGGAAATTCACACTTTAGCATTAACAGTATTAAACATCAACTGTACTAGCCCGTTCTCCACGACACTCCACTTAGTTTTTGTACATGGACTATATAGTAATCCTGCTCTGCACCGCGCGTTACTGAGGAAAAGGAAGTTCAGTAATGCAGGTAATCGGAGCGTCATCATCGCAAAACAACTTCCTTCTAAACAAACAATCAGCTTTAGTCTACCCCAACTAAGTGCCATCTTGTGGAGTCTTGTGGTATTGCTGTGTAGCCACATTACCAAACTACTTACAGCTACAGTATTAGATTAAAAAGAATTACAGAATGATGTAAATGTATTGCGATACAAATTTTCCCAAAAGAAATAATGCAGATAATTAGTTTCAACCATCCAAAAATATTACCAATATTACACTAGAATGATTTTGGTTTATAAAAACAACCTAAGCGTTTAGAAACGATATGTAAAGTGAAGTAAAACATAAAATAAACAGACATTACACATCACTTAAACCTTTATGATTACACTAGGCACTGGCTGCTTTTAGCGAAGATTTCCACTGAAGGTGGCTTCCTTTTCTTCTTGCTACCATCCTCGCTAACCATCTTGAAAGCATGGTGCTAAATCTTACATAAAATTAAAAAACAAACAAAAAACCCCATAAAATTCATAATTTCATAATTAATTGCTTGTGTCTTTCCACGGCTACAAATTATTTTCAACAGCACCAGGACTTGAGTGGCGTCCGTTTCGGTAGTTTGGTGGCTCAAAAAAAAAAAGAAAAAAGAAAAGAAAATGGCTAGTGAACATCTATGCTTCCTAATAGAGGTTCTGAGAAGGTTTGGTCACAATTGCAATATGTATAATGGCATAAATGTGATTTATTATTTTTTTTTATCAACTCAGCCCTATGATGAATGAAATATAACCTACTTGCTGGCGAAGAAGGCCACCCATGGAAACCGCAAGTCATGAGTATCCACAAACACATTCTGGACAAACAGGTTAGGACTGCAGCTATGCTGTAAGGTAGGAATAAGATGGGTTAAGGAAAATGGGGTAGAAAGAAAAACAACTTTTAATAAATTCCTCGCTAATTGATGCTAAATGAGGTGCATGAATCTTTTACACTATGCCAGTCATGCTTAATTTAAGACAGTGTGAAATTAGATTATAAACAATTAAAAAAAATTTTTCCCTCATATCAGAGGGTCAGTACTAACATTGAGGTAACGTCCAAGGTTGCCTTCCAGTTTGGCATCAATGATGTAACATGACTCCTCTCCATCAAAGAACTGCCGTGTGCTTCTGGAGTTGCTGTCTCCGGCACCACCCCCGTGGCCCTGATTGGCCGCTGAGCCCCCCCCTCCACCCCCTCCTGTTTTCACCATCATGCCGTGTGAGGACTTTAAAGCGATGCCTCGTGTTGATTTCACTGCCACCTGCCTCTTCACCACCGCTACGAAAGAGAGAAAGAGATGACGAGAGACAGAAGTGCCAATCAATGGTAGCAGAGAAACAGAAGCAGAGAAAAACACAGAAAATGCCATCACTTATGCAGAAAGTTATAAGTTCTGTTTTCTGCAAAATCTTAAAATGAAGATGCAAATCTAGATTGCGTTTTCAGATTGTGAAGAACAGGAGATACAATCTTGATGAGATGATGATTTTGAGGCACCACAATTAAAGTACAGATGTCTTGAGTTATGGTGGACGTTTTCTTTCCTGTTTTTAATTTAACAACACAGCTGGAACTCATGAATACATTAAGAAACAAATGCTTACTGCAAATGGAAGCAATATGGAGATGGTTCTGATAAGAAAATGCTTGTCTAATAAAGATTTACGTTTTTATCAAATATATACACATCTATTTGGAGTTTTTCGGCGGCGGTTTTCAGAAAATGTCACCAGATAGCCAGAATACAGGTTTTTGGAAAACAGCTTAAGGGTGATCTTATTGGGTTTGTGTGACTTTGAACATTTAACAAAGCCTTGAAATAAGACAGAAAGGTCATGGCCTTTACTTTAACCCAAATGCAGGCATTAATCTGGATTTAACTTAACTCGACTCCAAAGCTATTTTACCTGCAGAGCTATGACCATATTTGCTTCAAGGCTCAATACCTTTAACAATATTAAATAATATTAGAAAAAAAAGAACAAACTTGGTTTATGCTGTCTCTCGATTCTGCGCACTTGCGATTAACCTTTTTCTCCCCTTTCACCTCTATCTCACCTACGCCCTTTCAGTGCGGTTTCGCGCGGTGGCTGTAAGAACAATTTATCGTGATTCAATGCAAGTTTGGCATAGTGATTACGTTTCTAATCTATCTGAGCGAAAACATCGTAACATCTTGTGGTGGAACCTCTCAGAACATTGGGCAGGCAGTCGTGCCTGACGGCTCCTAAACACTGCGTCTCACTGCGAGTCAAACCGAATGGGTGAGATAGGCGTGTTACCCTGAGTCTTCTTTTCGCGCTCTTTGTTGTCATCGGAGCCGGAGCTGATGGTTTGCACATCGTCGCTGTCGGAGAGCGTCATCACTTCCTGCAAAAGTGTTGAAAACAAGAGAATATATGAGCGACATGAAAAGAGGGAAGAAGGAGTGAAAAGAAAGCATCATATGTGGTCGACATCCTCTCACCTTCTTCTCTATCTTTATTCCTCCTTCTAGTTTGGTATTCGGTGCGCCAGTGGAAGAGGACTGGCTGGTCAGCCATGAGGCCACTTTACTCTTCCCACATTCCTCTGGCACAGGAGGTGGCTTCCTGTCCTCTGATCCGCCAGCTGACACGCTCAGCCCATCCTTACTGTCCTGACTCTCTGGAATGAAAAGCACAGGGGATGTAATTCAGAATTAAAATGTCAAAAATACACATAAAAGTTTGACTGCAATATGAAATATCTCAATTTTGTCAGGTCTGAGATTTTTTTTTTCCCTCCAAAAGAAGCAAGAAGTATTGGAAACTTAATTAAAAAAAAAATGTGCATGGCTTCTTTGAGTCACAAAAGGTTGTGAAAAGCACAAATGCAAAGTTATGTTAAAATTGTTTTGGCTACAGTATATCAGGGTGAATTTGTAATTATTTTGCAAAATGCTATAACTCCGTCTCCCACAGGCAATTCATAAATCATATATAAATCAGAGTGAAACTGCATTTATGGCCATGTAAGTTTTAATTTCTGATCAATATTTATATAGATAGATAGATAGATAGATGGAGACAGAGAAAGAGAGATAAAGAGAGAGAGCTAAGCGAAGCGTTTAAAATGCTATCCATAGTGTGACAGAGAAAGAAGAGCTTGAAATGAAATGAAATACAGAGTGGCACAGAGTGGGAGGAAAGACCTACTGCAAATGAAAGAGAAGATAAATGTGAAGCTATTTTATAACTGCACTGAAAGTGCCTGCATAAACCTCTTTAATTATACCTCCACATCACTTCCTTGTCAGTCTGTAATTGAACTCTTCATGACTAAAAATCCATCAATCTCTCTATAGCACTTCATTATCCCTCATGGGGAGTTAATGGATGTTGCTTGATAACTTGGCTATAAACTAATCTGCTAAAAAGGCCAATTAGAAAAGTGACGTGTCAAGGTCCTCAGTCAGTCTAAGAACAGATGTCCAGTCAGATGAACACACGAGGGCACTGCAGAGAGAACGCAGTTTGTGGCCAGATGTTTTATTTTATTGTATTAGGCACCAGTCAGTCATTAAACGCAGCACATGCGTAATACTGCCACCAAAACAACTCTGCCCTATTAAGGCACAGATTTCAGAAGACCTTGTAGGTGTGCTGTGGTATTTGGTACCAAGACGTTAGCAGCTGATCCCTTATCGCTTACAAGTTGCAAGGTAGAGCGTCCATAGGCTCAAGTCATTACATTGAAGTCTTTGTCATATTCCTCAACTCATTCCTGAACAACGTTTACAGTTTGGCAGAGTGATTTATTCTGCTGAAAGAAGTCACCGTCATTAGGGAATAACATTACCATGAAGATGTGAACTCGAATAGATACGATACCGTGGATACGAACGGAACGCGGTTCTATTTCCGGGTTCAATCCCGGAAGTAGTTCACGTGTATTGTGCAAAACATTTGACACCGCAGTGCACCAGATACAAATATTTACAATAATATAAAGTATTTTCAGTGTTTAAGTGAATGTATAAAATGTCTAAAGTCCAGTATATTGTATGTGTTCGTGAAGGAGAATTGAGTCAGACTCGCTTGCTTCAATGAATCAGTCCGGGAGCACGATGATAGAAAATGGCCGTGCTGTAAAGCTGTCCTGATGGTGAATAATCCTAATTTCAGAAACTTCTCAACAAAACAGAGTTCACAGTCCAATACAGTGGAAAACTGATCTGAGACAAAATGGTGTCCAGGATTCTCCTAGCAATTTAAAGGCGTAGCGACAACACTGTTAAGTGTATGAGACTCATTTCCTTTAGAGCAATTATGGGTTTTAAGCCACATGACAGCAGTGTGGGGAAAGCGGACAGATTTATGCAAGTGGATCGTTATGCTTTACATCATATACTCGTATCAATGGCTTATAAGGCTCACGTTGTCAGACTTAAGAACAAATCAGACTTCTGAACGTGCTCCCGGAACAGAACTCGTTCGTAAGTCGGGGACTACCCGTTCTTAACAATACTTGGGTAGACTGTGCATGTCAACATATCATCCATATGAACGTCAGGACCTATGTTTTTCTAGCAGAACACTGCCTCCGTTTGCTTGTATGCATAATGCATGCTAGTGCCATCTCTTCCCCAGGTATAATTCATACACACATCCAAGCTACAGGGCACTATGTGTTCTGACACCTTTCTATCATAGCCAGCATAACCGTTTTCAGCAATTTGTAGCTCTTCTCTGGGATCGGAGCAGACAGGCAAGCCTTCACTCCCTATGTGATTCAATGAGCCTCGGGCAGCCACAAGCCCGGCGCCAGGAGGCAGCGACTATATCATGCTGCAATCACCCAACAAGACCTGCCATTTTGGAGATGCTCTGACCCAGTTGTCTAGCCATCACCGTGCAGTGGTTGTCAAAGCCGCACAGATCCTCACGGTGTGCTCATTTTTTCACATTGCATCGAGTACTGTCTGTTCGCTTGCTGCCTAATATATCCGACCCTTCAACAGGTGCCACCGTAATGAGAAAATTAATGCTGTTCATTTCATCTGTCAGTGGTTTTATGTTATGGTTGATTGGTGTATACTGTAATGACTTTTATTATTATGACATAAATGGTAAAAGAAAACCCAAGGATTATCCTTGGCTGCAAAACTGAATTATCACCATGAACAGTATTTTATCTGTGTGCCAATGTAAAACTCAGGGTGTTAAATTTCTCTTTCAAAACTGGCAAAAAATGGCATCCATCTCTCTAATTATGTTGAGGTTTAATACAGCATAACTCAGTAACGATGCCAAAGGGAAGACTAGCTACATTTTTATAGCTTGAGTGTGTGCGTATGTGTCATTTGCCATTAAATACTGCTACCCTTAAAAATAAGAGAAGATTCCTTAAAAGTTATTAGGCGATGTAAAAGATTTTTTGTAGCCATACATCTCGTTTAATGATACCTCTGTGTGTCCCCTTGACAAGCTGGACTACTGAATGCTCAAAGGTCAGTCCTAATCGAATGGGAATGGGATTTGTTTCGGTTTGCTTTCTTTCGATCATTAACATGAAATGCCTTGGGGTCAATACGAAATGAGTTTAACAAAATTTTGGAGCAATATATGAATATAATTGAAGTAAATAAGCTATAAAAACTTGGCAAAGTGATCCATACATAACGTTGCAGGAACTTGCATGACCAAATCAGTTAAGGTTTACATTAGTGAGTCTGCTTCTTTAGTTTGCCCCTTTTCTATTCAGGAGCTCAATGTTCTTCCAGACTAATTGTAGTTTCATGAATTCTAGAGCTGAAAATTATAGTATAAAAGTATAAAATATAAATTATAAAATCTAAAAACTTATAAGTGTTGAAATGCTATGTAACTTGTGATGTTGATGGTTTAAATGTCATGTCTAGTACAAAAGAACAGTTTAGTTTTTTTTTTTTTTTTGCGGCCAAACTTCTGTTCCACACTCCAGTCCAGTAGGTGGTGGTATTGCACCCAACTGCACCTTAAACTCAAAAGAAGAAGCGATACTCTTGCAAAATACAAAAGACGGAACCAATTTGTATTTTCTGCAAAAGATTTGGTATGTTTTTAACGCAAGTAAATTATTTGTTTGTATATCATTTGGATTGAAAACAGACCAACAAAATAATAATTACTTTGCATAAATAATGGACAAAACTTTAGTGCAAATGTTACTTTGCAAATGAAGTCATCTGTATTCAGCTTGATAAAAGATGGCCATTGTACGACAATATTTTTTCCTTAAATAAAAAAAAAAATCAATATTCTAGCCTCCGAGTGGCGCAGTGGTTAAAGCGCTCGCCCCATCATCCGGAGATCGCTAGTTCGAATAGCTTTCAAACTAGTGTTTAGATCTGAGATCGCGAGTTCGATTCCCGGGTGGTGCTGTAACCTCTCGCAGCCGGAGGTCTAGAGAGAGCTGATTGGCCGAGCTCTCTCAGAGGGGAGGGATGAGAGGTACATAGTGCTCCCACATTAATCACGACTCTACAGCCATTCAGGGGCGTCTGTGAGCTCACGCAAGCGGAAGGAGCGGATAGCGCTGTCCTCCGAGTGTGTTACGCCGCCCCCAACGGTGCGCGAGCGAGCAGTTCGAAAAGATGGTCGGCTGGCGTCACGTGGTTCGGAGGAAACAGGTGATAGTCTTCGGCCCTCCCGGCTGAGTGGTAGTAGTAGCCTTAATGTGGGAGCCCCCTAGTGACGGGGAGGAATTGGACACGACTAAATTATTAGGGAGAAAATCGGGGGAAAATCCAAAAAAAAAAAAAAATCAATATTCTGACAGTTACTAGATGAACTTGGCTTATGTTGAGCTATGCAATGTTTTTTTGGACTATATAAATATCATAACTAAACTGTTCTTTTGTACTAGACATGACTAGGTCACCTAGTGTTAGGTCCAACAGTGTGCAATAGGTGAAACACACCAAATAAATTTTGGAAAAAATCTGCTACAATATCTTCCTGATCCTTCAGCAAGATTGAGTAATAGAAAAACTTTAATAAAAGGTATCCAAGCTGGTTCCAGTTGTGTCAGTAGAAAATGCATTTTCTCTCTGTTTTAAGGTGTAGCAGGGAAATCCTGGTGTCAAAATGAGTCGGAGGATTTCCTCTTCCTTACCAAACTCAAACTGGCCCAATGCAGATACAGTAATAAACTTGGTGTCAAAATAATGCTTACTGAACCAAGAATTTGACAATATGCATGACTCGAATCATGGAAAAAAGCAACTTAATAAGTGATTTGATTGAAGTGTAGGGCCACATCATTAGGTACACCTGTTCAACTGATAGTTATTGCAAATATCTAATCAGTCAATCATATGCATTTAAGCATGTAGACATAGTCAAGACGATCTGCTGAAAATCAAACCAAGCTTTAGAATGGGGAAGAAAAGTGATTTAAGTAATTTTAAATTTGGTGTGGTTGTTAGTGCCAAACAGGCTGAACTGAGTATTTGCAAAAACTGCCGATCTACTGGGATTTTCGCAGACAACCACATCTAAGGTTTACAGAGAATGGTCTGAAAAGAGACAATACCCAGTGCGTGGCAGCTCTCTGGGAGAAAATGCCTTGTTAATGCCAGAGGTCAGAGGAGAATGCCCAGACGGGCTTGAGCTGATAGAACAGCAACAATATCTCAAATAACACCTTGTTACGCCCGAGTTATGCCAAAAAGCATCTCTGAACACACTCCAAACTCCATAGTATGGATAGAAAACTGAGGCTACAGATCACATGGGCTCAAAATTGCACAAGAGAAGATTGGAAAAACTTTGCCTGGTCTGTTGCGTCTTAACTTCTGTTGCAACATTCGGATGGTAGTGTCAGCATTTGGAGTAAACATTGTGAAATAAAAGAAAAAAATATCTATCCGGCTTCAGGCTGGTGGTGGAGAGGGAGATATTTACTTGTCCCACTTTTTGCCCCTTAGTTCCAACTGAGCCTAGTTTAAATGTTACAACCTATGTGAGTATTGTTGCTCACCATGTCCATCCTTTTATGAACACAGCATAATGCACCTTGTCTCAAAGTCAAAAATCATCTCAAACCTGATTCTTGAACGTGACAATGAGTGCACTACACTCACATGGCCTTCACAGACACCAGATCTGAAACGAGTAGAGCACGTCCGAGATGTGTTGGAACGGGAGATGTACTGCAGACAAATCTGCACAAGGTTTGCGATGCCATCATGTCGATGTGGACTAAAATCTCTGAGGAATGTTTCCGGCTCCTGGTTAAATCTGTGCCTCAAAGAATTGAACGGCAAAACGGGTCCAATCCGGTACTAGCAAGGTGTACCTAATGAAGTGTCCGGTGGGACTAAACATCCTATGAAAGCATTTTCATTATAATTAAGAGCAGATGTAAACAGCTTAAGCTTTATCCTCACCTTCCTTCATGCCCTTGGCCTGTCGGCGAGTCGTGTAGCTCCTCCACACCGAGCTGGAGGAATAGTAAGTGTCCTTCACGAAAGTGTCGTCCGAGCTATCGCTCTCGTCACCGTTTGAATCGTCTTTTTCGTCGTCACTCTCGCCTTCTTCGGAAGAGTCTTGGCCTGGCACAGAGAGAGTCTCATTCACCTTTGACCTTTTCTAAAGGAATTAAATTCCCTCAATCTTCATAATTCTGTTCATAAAGCCGCACACTTCTGTCTACTATCTAATACCATACTATTCCTTTTGTGATTAAACTTCCCAAATATGAAACTCACGGCCCGCTTACATCCGATCTCCATTTGTTCATCAGACTTCAGTATAATGGTCTCACTTTTTTTTCCCTGTTAAATTAAAATTTCAGAGCCAGGCTGAGACAGCTATTAGCATGCTCATATTTCATGCATGGCGATCTCTCACCTTTGCTGCTCGTGTTGCGCTCCTCTGTCTTGGGGCCATTTTTGCCCTGCTGGGACGAAGACATTTTGACCCGGCTCATGTCAACGCCGCTGCCCTCGCTGTCCGAGCAGTGTGCCTCGCTCTCGTAGCCCTCCTTAAAGTTCTCCACGCTCTCGATATGGTCCAGATTAGCGAAGTACTCGTCGCCCATCTCCAAACCCTCCTTGTCCGCAAAGTCGTCCGTAAGGATTTTCCCTGAGAGATACCAGGAACGATACATTTAGTAAAAGAGAAGGTGTGCTCGGTCTCGTTCATGATGCGTGTTTGGACACAAAATGACAAAGAGCTGTATAAAGTAACGAGAAAGGGAAGCGAATCAAAACACCATTCAGATGAAATGAACAAAACAAACAAACAAACAAAACGCAAGGATCAAGCTTTTGATTGTGTAAAGCTGCTTTGCAACAATGTCAACTAAATAAAATTGAATTGAATTCAAGCTCCGCTCGTTCAGTACCAGCATAGATGCAGACAAAAGAGCCTTTGGCCACGTCATCAAGGCAGCGGATGCCCCAGCCTTTGTTCTGAGTCTTGAAGAGCTGTAGGCGCACTTGGAGGCCGTGCTGCACCAAGCGGTTGTTGCACATCTGAGGATTACAGCGGCACCGCTTGTTACACTCGTATATCCTGAATGGGACAAAGCAAAGGCATGACAATCACATTGATTAGATCAGACAGGCCTTATGGTCAGTTAAGACTACAGTATGCTGTAAAGTGCATGTGCGAGTCTGTGAGAAACCAACCCAGTAGGTAAGCACTCGTCCAGTCGCTTGTAATTGTATCCAGCATTGGGATTGATTTGTCCGCCAGGAGTACATCCTGTCGCCTGCAGCGTCAGCTGGTGGCACGAACACTTTGACCTACAAACAAACATCCAAACGTAGACATTCAAACACTGAAAATCTCCCCAAAGCCTGACTGTCGCTACAGTTCATATGGATGCTATATCCAGCACAACAGCACAACCTTGGTGTGATACTGCTCTTGTTATTTTGCTCCGCCAACACGTATCCTTCCACATCTGGCAGAACTAACTAACCGCGAATGGCAAAGCTAGCGACTGACAGTGTATTTAACATCGGACAAAGTAGTTTTAATTTCTTACTGGTACCATGTAGCTAAAAGGGGAGAATAAACCATGGAGGTGGGCGGACAGTCCTGTAAAATCTCTCATGTTTCTCTTTCTCTTATTATGTCTCCACTTATAATATCAGCTAATCAGAAAATCAGAATACAGTGGAACCTTAGATTACGAGCATCGTTCCAGAAGTGGGCTCGTATTCCAAAACACTTGTAAACCATAGAATAGAATCTTTCCATAAGAAATAATGAAAACTCTAATTATTCATTCTACAGCGCAAAACAATAAATACATAAAAATAATTAACAATACATAAAGTAAAAATAAAACAAATTAACCTGCACTTAATATTTTTAAAAAAGTTAAAATAAATCCCGATAGATAAGTGTTTCCGTTGCGCCGTGTATTTGTGTGTGTGTGTGTGTGTGTGGAATTAGCCCCTCGTCTCGTCTTAAACAGTAAAACTCCTCCTCCCTCCCCCCACCTCGCTTTTTAAGTTTCACAACTAACATACACAATGCAAACACTGTTTTAACGGAAAAATAAATAAATCTCTGTAATGATACTCGCTTGCTACGAGAATCACGGCTATAAAGTGAAAAAAACAAACAAACAAATGAACCAGCACCTTACCTTTGAAAAGCATCGCAACAGAGCCGAGTTTCATGTGTAAATAAAGCGCGTGTGCCGCCAGGGAGTGTGTGTGTGTGTGTGAGGCACAGTGTCAAATTACGCGCGCACGCACATAGGAAAGAGAGGGAGATGTTGATTATACCAGTAAGAGACGACCACTAAGATGCTGAAGGGGAGACGATTACCCATAATTCCGCAGCGCAAGAGAGAGAAAAAGTCATTGGCTCAGTTGTGATCACTTGCCGCTCGGTGTCAAAATAAGAGTCGCACGCGTGATACATGATACTCGGCACTCGTAAACTAATACTTGCTCGGTTTCCAATTAAAAATTTATTAAAAATCTTTGCTCGGTTTGCAGAACACTCGTAAACCATGTTACTCGCAATCCAAGGTTCCACTGTATTAACTTCTGAGTTCTGGGATTAAACCCCAAATAACATCAATTGGAATGTTATTCCTAATAACGTTAGCGCTAGGGTGTAAAATACATTGTTACACACACCAAGTAGTGCCTTTGATCAGGAGTTGGACAGTAAATTGGGATTCAATCTCGCCAAGTCAACTAGCTTATGTATTACAAGCTAGTTCGATTTGTAGTCAGAAACAACGGCAATTCAGTTCAACCTGGAAAAGGTAGTTATAGTTTGCAAATTAAATTCTTATCACTGATTGGAAGACACATCTATCACTCCAGATATACAAGAAATACTGCAGCCTCGCATCAGTTAAATTACTTTGTTTTCATTTTTTTTATTTTGTTTTGCACTTCTCGGCCACCGTACTCGTCAGTATGGCGGACTTTACCGACCTTTCGCACGGCTGCGACCGACAGTTGGTGTAATGAACATTTATTAGAAAACCTGTGATGTGGAGTGATTAATATAGTTAAACTTCCCAGTGGTGTCCATTATCACCACTCATGTAATGCCTTTCATCCGATCAGACTGCCTGGTTGGAAATAACTGTTGTATAATATCTATTAACATATTCATATCTGTATTTGCTCTGTTGAAGCAGAAATCATCATGACCTAACCCAGGAGAGAGTTTTTTTTTTATTTTTTATAATTAATTTCAGTATTATGCCCTTGGGAAGACTGGGGAGAAGAAAAAAAAGTTCCACTTACACCTGCAATAATTTCTTCCAAATGAGATTGTTTTCAGTTTGAAAAACGAATCCAAGTTAATTGTCAAATTTTAAAGCACACCGACCCAACCAGACAGCTACTACATCAAACGCAGCTCTGAAGAGCTTCATACATGACTGCTTGCATCATATGAAAGTTAAAACCTCCTGCTCACAAGACCCGTGTTACATCCCCAATACACACCTCTAGTCTCAGGCAGATGCCCTGAGAACCTTTTTGACAAGCTTAAAAAAAAAAAAAAAAAAGTGCATGCCCTATTCGTAACTGTATGCTCATAAATGATGCAACGTTGGTGCAATGCATGGAGAAGAAAGCAAAGAGTCCTAGAAAGACCTACACTAAACTGACAGAACTGAAAAAGGGGGAACAGAGAAGAATTATTTGTATTATTTTCATCATTATTATTATTATTATTATTATTGTAAACATTGGGCTGAAATGGACTGGTGTGCCATCCATGGTGTATTTCTCTTGTGCATCAGATCCACTGTGATAGAGCATTTACTAAAAAAATGGATGAATGAATAAATAATATTTTACTTATTATAAATAATTGAAATAAAAGCTTTATTTATGGAAATTTGCTGGATGCTGTAATCCAAATGGAATACGCAAATTGCTACTGAAGAATTAAATAGCCAACAATTCTGAACCAGAACCATGCACAGAGTTCTGAGTATCTAAATAAGAGTGCACAGCTCCGTTTTAGGTGCATGAACAGTGTAAGCCTGCGTGTGCGTGAGTGAGACACTAACTTGTCCTGGCAGCCGTCGGTGCAGTCGCAGCCCACCAGGAAGTCGGGGCTCGTGTTGATGTAGACTCCGTCCTCTGGGATGCGCTCTTTGCTGTAAGCCACGCTGGGTGGCGGGGTGTTGTCAATCTCGTTGACGCAGGACAGCGGAATGTCCTCGCGGCCACCGGTGATGTCCCGGATGAAGTAGAACGGCCTCTGGGGCTGGAAGCGGCGGTCCACCAGGACGTACGGGTCCAGACAGAACATCTCCAGGAAGATGAAGTCACAATGGGTTTGGAAGAGGTAGCGCTGGATCTCCGCCATGTTCCTCAGGCTCAGGCCACACGGGGACTTGTAGATCACATGGAAGGACATCTGAGAAAGGGGAAAGGTGGCAGAGATGAATAAATTAAAACAAGAAAAAAGCAATAGAAGCAAACGTTAATGAATAAAACATGAACAGATGAAGAAGGGGAGAAAAAAGAAAGTAAGAAAGAAAAAGTTGAAACACAATGAGATATGGAACGCGCCAAAATATACAGTACTGAAACTCAGGCGTTCGCGTTTGTCAGCGGAACATAACTCCAGTCACGCGTGTTCCCAGTAGTGAAAAGAAAGTTGTGTTGTACAGTTGTTAGAAATGGGTCTCAACAGATGAAAAAGTATTCATAGTGGAGTATATACAGAAGTGGTTGCGAACGCGGACCGTGTTTGCAGAGGAATTTCTTCCCATACGCGTCCCATTCCCCTGATCGAACACCACATGATGTGTACTTGTGGGGAATGTTAAAGGAGACTGTGTTCAACTGTGAAGTAATGTTCATTTTGGCAGCAATTTTCAATTTTAGTCTTAGTCCCGAGATAAATGTCCCTGATAGTTTTGCTCATATTTAGTCAATTTTACCCGATTTTTGTTTAGTCAAGTTTTAGTCGACTAAAAGTCTGGACATTTTAGTATAGTTTTAGTCAGAGGAACCCGTACGTATTTTAGTCTAGTTTTAGTCAATGAAAATTTTAGCAATACGATTATTAATTAACCCTACAGTCAATCTAGCCACACCAAAACCACCTTTTAACGTTTTAAAGTAATTATCTTAACATTAAAAATGTTTCATTTTATCTCATTATATTTATTTTTAATCATCACAACAACTGCTGCATGTCCATATTTTTTAACTACAAAACAATAGGAGCAGAATACACAATACAGTGCTTCGAAACTTTTTATTTCATTTTATGATTTTAACTGTTGTCTTGGACTGTTGTAGGGATGCTGTAGCTCCTTTGGGTCACAATCATATGCTAAACCATTAGCTTAATGTGTTTGGCAATGATTTAACTATAAAATAAAATACATCACAACATAATTATGTTACCATGTGGTAACAACTACCACAAAGAGGCTGTAAAACTACCTTGGGATTTTTATGGTATGCCTTGATGTGTCTCTTCAGGTCTGTGGTATTTTTCCCAGCAACTGTGTGCCCACACTGTTGCCCCTCTGATATTACTACACATCTGCTTTTTTTTTTTCCCCCTCCAGTTCAATATAAAGAAAAAAGGCCCAAATATCGTATCTTCTCTTTCGCCCGAGTAATACTGCTGTGATGACGAAGAGTTAAAGATGACTGAGCTTGTAACATCCCATCACTGCGCGCACAAACTCCTCCTGATATACTTCGCGCTGTGACCCGGAAATACTGCTGCTCATGCCATAACGAATGAACACCGTATCGCAGCAGATTGTGACAAAAATGAAATGTTGACGAAAATAAAGACAGATGTTTTATTAGTTTTTATTTTTTTAAACCACATTTTAGTCTCGTCTTTTTCTGCAACAATATTGCATGCTGATTTCATCACTGTTCACTGATATCCGTGACGTCTCGTCATCGTCTCGTCTTAGTCAGAGGAAAAAAGGTCATCAAAAAATATTTTTCGTTGTTATTTTCGTCGCGCACACACTTCGAACACTTACACTATGCATACCGCAGTAAATCAACACGCTAATAGTGTATATGTTCGTTACTTTTAGGAGAAATAAACTCACTGATGAGCACTAATGTAATATTGTTGGTCTTTTCTTTTAAGTACCGTATACGTTGGTGCATACTGTACATGCTAACTTGCACACGCACTGACCTTGCGGTTGAGCCGGCGACGTGCAGTCATGCGGCGAAATTCGTACAGCAGCGGGGTGAGGAGTGGGTTTCTGCCCAGGTGGAGGTTGGGTCGCGTGGGCCGGATGCGCTTCAGACACTCGGGTGTGCAGTTGTGCGCCATGTAGAAGAGGCGATCATTAGGGGCCTGGTATGACGGCTCCTGAGGAACCCGCTCACTCGCGTAGGGAGAGATCGTAGATATCGTGGGTATTGTGGGTATAGTGGGCATAGTGGGCATGGAGGGTACGGCAGTCTGTAAGCTTTGGGGAGCCGGAGCGATGGGTGTCAGGTTCTGCACTGGCCCTGACTGCAGGAAGAAGAGTCTAAAAAAAAGAAAAAAAAAGGGAAAGATCACATGGAGATTCTGTGCATATTCTGTTGTTAATATTAAAAAAAAAATCTTAAAAAAAACTTGCAAAAGACGATCACAAATGCGATCAGCTGAAACAGCATTTGTTTTTATTTACTATAGATCTTGAACGTCAGGTGCTTTATGACACCTACACAGAGAAACCAAGTACTAGAGGGGATACTAGGGTTACTAACCTGGAGCCAGTGTTTTGGGGGAGGATGCCGACGGGTTTGAGCTGGAGGTCAGTGGATACAATCTGACGAGCGGCAGGGACGTACGGGGACGTGCTCTTCTTAGCCATCTGAGTCCTGCGGAGCAAAGACATATACAGTGGTGTTAAATCAAGACCTGGAGCATAATGTTTAAATGGTGAAGCATCATGGGTAATGCTACATCGGCAGAAAGGTAGGAGGAGTACTCACTCGGTGGTGCGGATGGGCTGGGAGGGCTGGGGTGGCTGAAGGGGCTGGGGGGGAGCAGGAAGCTGTGGGCGGAGTGGTGTAGGTGCAGGCTGCGTGATCGCAGGGCGGATTGGGGGTAAATTGTTTTCACTGGTGTACTGCACCACAGGGCCTTTAACCCTCATAGGTCCTACATTTAAATAAATGGAGGAACGATAAGTCAAATATGGAGATACGCATACAGGTTGACTACATAAAGTGAATTTATTATTAAAAAAGTATATAAAAAAAAAAATGCAGAGATAAAATAAAACTCTAACAGAATTGAATAGAATAGAACAGAACAGAACAGAAGGAACATTGTGTTACCCATGTTGGGACGCACGCGCTGCTGGCCGGACATCTTTTTCTCCTGGTTGTTGGCTGTGCTCATTTTTAGGTTGAACATGGGCTCCAGGCGAGTCGAGCCACGATAGATCCACTCACTGCGCTTATCATCCTGCATACAACAATCAGGCAGCATAAACGTAAAAAAAATAAGCCCTAAAAATTGCATGGTCATAAATTATCATTCTAGTGCTGGGCAATATGACCTCAAATCAGGATCATGATTAATTGAACAATTTACCTCAAGTATGATTAAGAGATGGCGGGGAATCGATTCGGTTATCGATCACTTTTATTTTGTGTACATGTATTGCCACACTCCAAAATTGAATTTTTTTATTTTGTATTCACAATCAACCCCTGCGAAGTGACGGTTCAGAGTTTGCAGCCTTAGCTGTTCGTAGATTTTTCCTAAGAACTCAACGAATAATTGTTTGCAGAACCCCCCCCCCCTTACAAAATCGTTATACAAATTGCCACCTGGGTAATGATTGACAATTACTGAATTTAACAATTAAACAATTATTTATTTATTTATTTTATTGATTGGCTTCTTAGTTCACAAACAGGTTTTGTACAGTAAACTATTAAAATTTAAATTTAACTTTAAAATTTGACAATCAGAAATTCTGAATGTTGGTTTCGATTAATCTTTTTAATTAACTGCCAAGCCTGATATCATCCATAATATCAAAACGTATTTTAATGATCTGCCCAGATGGTCATTATTAATGCAACACATCTGACTCAATTAGATTTGCTAGTTGAGTATCTGTGTATTCTAACTCAATAGGTTTAAAGCTATCCTGCAACTCCTTGTTTAATTTAGATAATGCAAACAAAAACAAGACAAGAAACAGGAAGCGATGCGTCTCGGACCAGAAACAGCATTTTGACGAGGCTGCCGTCCACTTCCTCAACACGGCTCCTCCACCACGTCCCTTCCCACTCGGTTTTGATGATCTGACCCGGCTTCAGCAGCACCATGGGTCTATTCGGGTATGCCGTGATGTACTCCTCAATGAAATCCCTGCATGACTCATCCTCAATGTCCTCCCACGTCTTTTGCACTGTGCACACACAAACACACTCATTAGGATTGTGTGTGTTATTACCATTTATCACAAATGCATGTCATTCTGGCAAACCTGTCAGCTAACCAAAAATTATTTTGAAAACACAACTCAAGAATACATTTTAATATATGAAATAACATGTTACGGTTTGGTAAAACATGACAGAACTACATGACGTGATGGGTCTTCCTGGGTTTACATGCATATGTGAAAAATGATTTGCGTTCACTTGGCAACTGGCAAATGATTAATTAGATCAGAACTTACAGGGTCTGCAAACAGGGTAGAGATCCGGCAAAGCTACGTAAGAAGCATAGCCGTCATCAAAAAAGATCAGGAACCTGAAAGAGACAACCAGCTTCATTAATTCTAGCTTTCTCTCCAAGAATAATTCAATTCATGAAAATGTCATCGATATTTCGTCATTTCTCTCCCCTGCTGTGTTTCTAGTGCCGTCTTTGCCATTGGCTCACCTCATGCGGTTTTTGCTGTTGGGCATTTCAGCAACGATGCCGGCGTACAGCCACACCTGGTTGCCATCTTTATATTTGGCAACAACACGCGCGCCGACGTAGAGCCTCTCCAGTGTGGGGTGATAGTCGAATGCCACGTGGTTCCCAGACAACAGGCTTTTACCTTTATTCTCAAACTTCACCTTGTACTTAAAGCCGCTGCCTGCGTCATTATGAAATATCAGAAATGTCAAGAGTTTTCCAAAAACAAACAAACAAAAGTACAACGAGCAGTGTAGTGTTTTTGACAGCTCTGAAACAAACTTAAAGCTTCCATACAGAAGTCGAACCAAGAAAAAGAAACCCTTTAAACAGCAGGGTGCTGTAGGGCTTAGGATTTATACAATGGTTAAAAATATTACCTTGGAAATAATATAACAAATATAAACAAACCAGAAACTAATATACTCACATAACACATAAAATTGTTTGAATCACTTTAAAAAAAAAAGGAAGAACTTATAAACTTACCCACTGAGTTAATAGCGATCAGAGTTCCACGGTGCCAGGTCTTGGTGCGTTTTTTACCCAGAATGCTCATGTTTAACCTCATGACATCCTGCTTTAGAGCTGGATTGGGTTGAGTGGGGGCGTGTGCAGGGCCTGAGGACATGAACACTGCAGGAATGTTTAGCATGGACCCGCGGGAAGGAGAGGGAGGGGCCAGTCCTTTGGTGGGCGTGATGGCTGTGGATGGTGTTGGTTTGCTGGGTGTCTGCATCAGATTCTGCACCTGCTGAGTCGATCTCTGTAGCGCAGCCGACGCTTCCATGAGCTAAACATGCGGGAATATTAAACGTAACAGGTTCTTGATGCATAAATAACAATTTGGATGGCTGTTATTACATATAATTACAAAATGCAGGAGGATTAATTAGGCTCATCACGTGGTGTATGAACTTGTATGCATGTTCTTACCGAATCTTTGACCGGCGTTTTGTTCTTTGGTGGAACCACTGTAGGGGAAATGAAAGTACATCATAATAAAAAGTACAGTCAACAACATGAAAAGACATCATTTGTACACTTTTACTACACAAACCTCACTACAACTATCATATTAAATGACTCCTTAACATATAACCAAAATTATTCGGACACCTAACCAAAAAACGATTTTTTATTATTATTTTTTTTTTTAAACATCTCATTCAGTTGCCTTTTTGCTGTTAGATTTCCACTAGGTTATATGGGTGTAAGTGTGATTGTCGATTCACCCACGGGATCCACAGTATGGCCAGGAACTCATGTTGTGCAAGAAGACATGACACGTTAACTGCGGTTACACAGACAATATTTCTCAATCTGCGTGTAATGGGCTTGATTAGAGATTCCAACTTAACTGCTGACATGGACGCCGATCTGATAGATTTTTTTTTTCCGCAACTGCAAATTGGTTCTGCACGATGTGGAGCGGTGGTTCGTTTGCCGGAAATATAACAACAGAAGACTTTAAGATTGGGTTAGGTTTGTTACACTTGTCTTTTTCCCTCCTCTCTGTGAGGGAATATGGTCTCATCTGAGATATTGAAGGTCTTTTCTCCCTGCTGCTATTCGACTGTACAATCAGAGCTGCTCCTAGTGAACCAGTTTCCATAATGAATTTAAAACAACAAAAAAAAAAGAGACCACTGCAGTTTACTTCAGAAAAGTTCTGGAATGTCATCAACAGGAAGATGGATGGTCACAAACTGTCAAGCAAAGCTGAGCAGTTTGCTTTTTTTGCAAAAAGAGTGGTATAAAGTTACCCACTAGCAATGTTATTCCACGAAATACTGATTTCCTAATGTTATTTAGCCTAAGCATTATCACAATTTGTTTACAAAGTATTTGCATTTTGTTTTATTCGAGTTATTAAAGCTCAGCAAATACTGCATGATCTTGGGTTCTTTTGATTTGTTGTGATGATGTCATTTCCTTTAAATATACACTCCAAATAACAATATTTTTAATTAAGTATATTATAATTATATTACGAAATACTGTCACAAAAAATGAAACAAGACTGTTCATCTCACCAATATTTGCACCTGTAAGGGGAAGAAAAAAAAAAAAAAAACACAAGAAACTGATTATTTTGCAGTGGTCTCTTATTTGAGCTATAGTTACAATATATTAAATATAGTAACAATATAGTTATAATATCTTACATTTTTGTGCAACAGCACCATTTTAAACTTTGCAATATTATCCTAGTGCAATTAGTTTGAAAGTGCAACTATGGTATTGTTTTTCTTTCGTATGTATTTATACACTGTTCTGTCCCTACTTTCCATTTGCACATTTTTCTTTGCTGCTGTAACAGAAATTTCCCCACCGTGGGACGAATAAAGGTAGATCTTATCTTATGATTGGTTAAAGTGTCATTTGGAGCAAAAGATGATTCATACAGTGCCTCTTCCTCCACCAAAGACCAGAAGCCAGTGGATGAAAGTCCAGAGGAACGACTGGTGGAAGGGAGTTTACCGATTAAGAATTTAGTGATTAGAAGAAAAATGTAATCCCCAGAAGATTGTCACGTCGCCTTATGTTCACAACACATTGAGCAAACAAGTGCAGACAAAAAGAGAGGGAAACTAAATAAATTAATTGCTTTGTGCCACACCGGGCCAGTCTATTCTAATTGAGATGTTTACATGATGAATTTTGGTCTTTTAATCTGATTATTCGTGGAATATTAGGTGCCGTGTAAACGTGCCTAGTGTTGGTGTTGCAAATCATAATAAAAGATGTTGGTTCCACAAGGGCATTTCCATGTCAAAACATCTGCTACATCTGTTTTTTCTTTTTCCACACTAAGCAGCAGGTTGAAACTACTAGTTGGACTTCCTGATCTAAATTACCCCGATCATGAACGAAAATATCCCGTCCCTAAAAGGCGTCATCTTTACGCTCCATGGAACTGTGCAAACTTGTACAGTGTACATCCACCTACCACAGCCCACGGCAATGACGTCATCGTCGTCATCCTCATCGTCGTCATCATCATCGTCGTCGTCGTCGTCCTCATCATCATCTTCGTCATCAATTTCGATGACTTCAGAAGCGTTGCCGCCGCCCACTCCTTCATCCTCGGAGCTGCTCTCCCGATACTCCAGGCCAATGTTACTGTACAGCTCCTTCACTAGAACTTCACACTCTATTACAGACCTGAGATACACACACAAACACACACAACTTCAGGATATATTGCAACGCAAACGGTAAACATCTTCAGGACAAACAATACCTTCAATATATACAGTTCTGCTCAGAAGTTTACACACCCTGGCAAACATTTTAAGCAAACAATAGTTATCAGGCCAAACAGATGAGCACAATCATTAAACAAATCATTAGAAGAAACAAAGTGAATACATGGTGCCTGCCAAAAGTTTGCATCCCCTCAGTTTTTAGCATCAGTGATGGTTTGCAGTCTTTGCTGACAGTTGTGGATTTTCTCGGGTTGTAAAACCGGCTATACGTCTTGGCAAAAACACTGAGTATTGTCCTGCATGAACTGCACATTTGGGATTTCCCTTACTTTTTTTTTTTGGCCACCTGATGTTCATCTTGGCTTTGTGCTTTGGATCATTTTCATGTTGGTAAATCCAAGCGCGTCCCTTGCACAGCTCCGGCTGATGAATCCAAATTGGTCGCTGATATTTTCTAAAACCTGATGCTGCATTTATCTTGCCAACATTTTTTTAAACCAAATTCCTTGCACCACTGCAAGACACACACTCCCAGAACATCAGCGATCCACCTGCATGCTTCACAGGAGGGATGGTGTACATCATACACCTTGTTGACTATTTTACAAATATAGTGTTTATAGTGGTGTCCAAAAGATAACATTTTTGTCTGTATAGTCTTGTCTTGGTGTTGTTTGGCATATTGTAGAAAGGCTGTTTTAAGGTTTGGCGCAGTAACAGCTTTTTTTCTGGCAACTCAACCATGCAGTCGATGTTTGTTTAAGTTGCTCATTATTGTGCATCGTGAAATAGCCACACCACCTTTTTGCAGAGAAGCCCGTACTTTAGCTTGCCCTTTTTTTTTTTTTTTTTTAAATCTCTGGATATCTTCTAATATCATCAGTAGTGAACCTTTCTCCTCGTACGACTGCTTTCAGGGAACCAATAAGGTGAAATTTCAATCAAGATCAGGACTATAGAGAGTACGTTTAAACACCTCAAAACTAAGTTTTGTGTGTTGACAGTGAATGTGATCTTGCATGCTGATGCACGTCTGCACACTTCTTCACAATGTCCTTAGATAGCAGTCCTCTGTGTTTAATCCAACTATTTAATTAATTTAGGTTTCAGCTCCTCAATAAATGTCTCACTGTAATGAGCGCTGTTGATTGCTGAACCTTTTTCATGATGATGTTCCAATCGTGACCTTTTGAGAATCACCGAAAAATGTAAGCATTGATGAATTTTCCAGATGATGATGGTTGACTTTTCAACTTTTTCTTGTTTCCGTTATATATTCTATCATTCACTCTCGGGCTCGTTAATGATGCATCCGTATCTCGTCACCAGTAATAATTAGTTTTATAAAAACATTCACCTTCCGTAGAGCTTCGGTTCTGTTTATGCTCTTCCATGAGTTGTTTCGGCAGCAGACACATCTTCAACCCACGAAAAACAAATCACTGCACACTAATAAGATGTAGCGACCAAGAGATGTTTTAACAGGACCGGAGTGCGGATAATTTTTGACTCGACCTCATACATACATACATACATGCACATTTATTCATTTGTTTTGGTCCACATGTAGTGGTTAGCACTGACGTCTTGCACCGCCAGGGTCCGGGTTCGATCCCCGGCCAGGCTCGATTCCTATCTCTGTGTGCATGGAGTTTGCATGTCCTCCCCATGCTTGGTGGGTTTCCTCCGGGTACTCCGGTTTCCTCCCACAGTCCAAAGACATGTAGGTTTGGCTAATTGGCGTTCCCAAATTGCCCGTAGTGTGTGTGTGAATGAGTGAGTGTGTGTGTGTGACCAGTCAATTGCTTTGACTGGTCTGTGCCCTACGATGGATTGGCACCGTGTCCGGGTACACCCCCGGATACATGTGCCCCAAGGGCCCCCCGTGACCCTGAATACAGGATCAAGCGGTATAGATGATGAGTGAGTGAGTGAGTAGTCCACACGCGACTTACTCTGATGCGTTGGAGCAGAGCGTGTCCATACTAGCCATGTCCTTTTCTTTCTCCTCAACCCAGGTCTGCATCTCTGCTAACTGTGCCTTCCTGAGCGCTACGACCTCGCTGCTGTCGACCTGCTCCTCGATCCACTTGCGCAGCTCGTCCAGAGAAACGCCGAGTTCCTCCTCCAGCTCGGGTCCCAGCTCTATGTCCAGAGCCGGGGCCAGACTTGTGTCCACCTCCATAGCTGTCTCTGAAACACAGAGTGACACAAATACTTAAGTCTCTTACTCACTAATAGCGTACATGTGAGACAGAGAGCTTAATTTTTTTTTTTTTTACAATAAACATAAAATGTTTATAATGATGATGGTAGTGGTTGACCAATTGCTTTGACTCGACAATCAATTAACTTAACACTCTGTCTCTTAACCTTTTTATGTTCTTTAGTGCTTATGGGGAAATAAAGAATCAAACCCTAAATATGTTATTGTTATTTGTTATTACATTATTCTTAATAAACAAGTTTCAGTTATTCCAGAATGCAGCAGCGAGAGTCCTCACTAGAACCAGACGCTACACATGTCACTCCTGAGACACCAGTGATTCAGACCCCCTTTGCCCTCAGGACCTGCCTGACTTGTCCTGGTGCCCTGCTTCATACACACATGGATACCCCATGTGGTCTGTTTGGGATGTGTGGTGAAGATGAAGATGGTCCTGGCCTCGGTTGAAGCAGACAACTGTTCTCTGAGGACTGCAGTCGCTCACTAGTTCAGGACTGGAATTTCTTACAGTCTACAATATCGAACTGGATTTTATTAGATTAGATTGAACTTCCAGCCTCCTAACATACAGCATGATCAATCCCTGCCATCCGTTATCACCCGAATGAAGATGGGTTTCCTGGTTAGTCTGGTTCCTCTCAAGGTTTCTTCCTGTTGCCATCTCAGGGAGTTTTTTCTTGTCGCCGTCAGCCTCTGGACGCTCATTAGGGACAATCTGATCATTTTTATTTATACACATTTACATTTCATATAAACTTCCATAATTTATTTTGATTTAAAATTAAAATGTAATTTAATTTACAACGTGTGTGCGCGCGCAAAGGGGGTGTGTGCTCCCTGCTGATTCTCATCCTAATAACGATGCATTTTATCTAAGTATGATCACCTGTGCTTGGCTACTGTAAAAACTGTAAAACATCCCTCATCAGACATAAAAAAGATGATGTTTGTACCAAAACTCTATAAAATTATTTTATGAACTATTGCAATATAATATTTTGTGCCACTCCACTGTTAATTAGGTCAGATTTGCTTTATTTTGGGAAAACTGCTGTACCTTACCATCATGTACCCCTGATGCTCTCTTACCCTGACACAGTGCTAGGTTCTGGTTAATGTTATGATCACTGCGTCTAAACAGATGATGTGCATCTACCACAACACAAGGACAGGAAACAATGCACTTTTCCAGGCATCATCTCACACATCAAAAGGTACTGAAGTGGAACGTGTCCCCGACTTCGAGTCCCTAGTTGTCGAAATCTCAGAGGATCGGTTATGGCACAATAAACACTTCACTTCTAGTTAGAAAAGCACAACAGCGTCTTTACTTCCTGATGAGACTGAAGAAAGTTTTTTCACTGCACCATAGAGAGCATCCTGACCAACCCTCATCACCATCTGGTACGGAAACTTCACGGTGTCAGAAAGGAAAGCCTTACAAAGGGTGATGAAAACCACCTCACACATGATGATTGGCACCCATCTACCAGCTATTAAAAAATCTTCACCACAGCAGATGTCTTCGCAGAGCACACAGCAGCCAGTTAACAACGCTGGTTAACCTAATCTGCTTTACTGTTAGCATGACACAGGATTGATGGAAGCGCTCATCTTTTCTCCTCCGGACAAGGTTTTTCTGGATGTCCCAACAAAATCAGAAAGGGGATTTATCAGAGAAAATGACTTTCCCCTCAGTCCTCAGCCGTCCAATGTACGAAGGTGAGCGCTACCATCAGTCCCATGTCATGCCAACAGTAAATCATTCATGTGTGGAGCTTCTGAGCCAAGGGAGTTGGCTTACTCACAATTTTTCCTAAGAATACAGCCATGAATAAAGACATCCTCTAAAAACAACTTCTCCCAAAAGGAAGTAGCTTGGGGAACAAAACAGACATTTTGGATCCATGGCCAGGAAATCCCATTGAGAATTTATGGTCAATACCCAAGAGGCAAAACCGCACAAAACCGCACAAATTCTAACAAACTCCAAGCATTGATTATGCAAGAATAGGCTGCCATCAGTCAGGATGTGGAACAGATGTTGATTACCAGCATGCCAAGTTGAACTGCAGAAGACTTGGGAGGAGGAAAAACAAAAAGGGTCAACGCTGCACATATTGACTCTTTGCAATGTAATTGCCGTTAAAAAGAGTTTGACATTTATGAATTGCTTGGAATTATACTTCATTATGCCAAGGTAACATCTGACGAAAATATCTAAAAACACTGACGCAGCAGGCTTTGTGAAAATCTAAATCAAAACATTTGTCTCATTCTCAACGTTTTTGACCATAGCTATAAAAAACATGTATACACAATATTTATACATATACTGCATGTATAAATATTTTAATACTAAATGAATTGCTATATATGTATGTTATAAATTGGTTTTATGAATACTGTACTAATATAATATACATTAGACTATTTTTCTTTCACTGAAATGTGTATATATTTTTGGCTGACTCCTTACACACACTTACAAACACACACATCCTGACACTTGTTATAGAGATTATCTGCTTCTATCCATTTTCCCCACTGTATAGCTTTATCCATTCTGTTGTTGCTGATGTATATACATTACTATTTGCACTTCTGGAAGATGCTGAACTGCATGTGGGTGTTGCGTATCTGTACTATGCAATAACAATAACTTCCTACCTAGCGTGTTTACAGACTCATGTCGGCGATAATGTTACACACTCAGATACACTCATATTCCTGCCCCCCCCCGCCCCCCGCACACACACAAAGGCGGTGCATGTGTGTGTTATGTCTTCCCTATCAGTGCACATGCTCTAGCCAACCTCACACACGCTCACTCCAAAATGCAGGTTCGATAAACCCGTTCCCTGTGTGAGACACACAGTTAGTGTTAAAGTTAGCCGTGGTGGCTAGGAGGCTAACACAACATAGCTTACCAACAGACTCCGGCCTCCTAGACTCCTTTACTCAACCGCTCCAGCTCTCAGTGACTTAACCCAAGCACGGGGAAGGAAAAAAAAATCCGCGTTTTTATTTAGCAGCGTCTTAAATACAACAACGGCTTCGTAAAAAAGGCCATTTGCATTTAAAAAAAAGGACTTTTAGCTTATAGCTATGTTTAATAGTGTATCATTCATCCGGTCTTCAGCACTATCGCCGTTATTTTCTCCCTACCCGTATTCTAATAAACCCCGCCCCCCTCGAGGAGGCGCTTGATGGGGCAGTATCCAATCATATACCAGCATGAACATAAACATAACCAATCAGAAGCGTAGGGGACAGGAATACAGGTGGAAAAAGGTACAACGCGCGCGGCTTCGATTCCGCACTCGGAGATGGGGCCTTCACGCTGACCAATCAGAGCGTTATTATAAACGACAGACAGATGACGAGCTCAGGCTGGGCCCGCCCCCTACATGAAAACATAACATGTAGATAATAATAATTAACCTTGCTTTCCTTCTTTTCTTCAATGTTTTTTCACAGGTGTCACTACCTTACACATATGTATACATACACACACCATGCACACACACACACAGATCAGACACTGTCCTGTCACCTTCCTATAACAACCAGCATGATTAACCTTTTCATCAATTTCAGCTAGAGTAGCTCTTCTATTTGTTCGGATTACATGGACCACCCTTCACTCCCCATGTGTACCACTGAGCCTTGAGAGCTCACCCATGACCCGGTCACCAGTACCCCGGTTTTCCTACCTTTTCAATATCGCGTTTCAACGGTGGCTGGAAGAGTGTGGGATATATTAATCAGCAAGTGCACCTTTTTTCATGAACGTGATGTGTTGAAAGCAGAAAAAAAAATAGGCAAGCATAAGGATTTGAGTGACTTGGATAAGAGCAAAATTGTGATGGCTAGAGGACTTTCCTGAGATGTCCCCAGAACATGTCAAAAGTGATCCAGGAAAAGATATTCCAGTAAGCTGACAACATGGGTAGCTAATGCTCATGGCCAAAGCATGTGAAGGGCTTTGACTGCTAAAAAGATCAATGCTGGTTCTCATAGAAAGATGTCAGAACACACAACACATTTGTGTTTCGGTTGCTGAACCGGACCTACTCAGTACTAAGCAGGTGGTCATAATGTTATGGCTGATCGGTGTACGTGTATACAATGATAATTTTTCAGATCAAAACTATAGGTCAACTATAAACAATTAAATTTTTTTCTTAAAAGAATGATCTCCACAATAAACTGTTAATATTTTTATTGTTTTACTTTATTTGCAAATACAGTATGAACAAATGACACCCAAAAACAATGACCTACACTAGAAAGCCAAGCATCATGACTTTAAACAACAATCTCTACTTGACTAGTAGACAAGTATGAAGTGTTGTATACTTAACTTTTAAACTGTTAAGACTGCAGTCATTTGCAAACGCTAACACAATATCTGGTCATGTCTTATGATATAGGCACTTCTCTTTAGAACTTCTCCACATACATTATTATCATAGTAATAGGAACTGTCATAGTTAATGGAGTCTGCCATTTTCAAAGTTATTATTTTGGGCCGAATCTCCACAAGCAGCCTGCAACAAACCATTGTTAAAATGGCATTTTGTGCAGAGAAGCCTCTTTTGCAGCCTGCAGCGTGGACTGCTGATGCCTAGCATGTAGCTTACAGCCCAGCCTGTAAATGAGCTGCCAAAGATTTTCATACAGTCTCTAGAGTACTTCTCTGCCAGGACAAGAGCTTTCAGTGGAATCAAGGACAGGAGGGGAGGGGGATGGGATGCAGACAACCCTCCACTGATTGACTAACTGAGGAAGTAAGTAAAAACACATCCTTTGTGTAGAGCAATTTCATTGGCGTTGACCTTTGATTGACCAATCAAAAAAACCATGACATTTCATCAGCCTAAAACCATTCTATCCCCCCTTTTCCACTAAAATGAACCAGGTGCTAGCTCATGTCTGGTGCTAGTGACGGGTCAGTAGCGAACCTCCAAAACTGTGGTTTTGTTTTTCCAAAGACTAGAGAGTTGAGTCATTGTGTCTAGCAGAAACATTTTTAGGCATTGTGGTTTTAACTCAACACAACGACCTCTGAAAATAATAAAGCTGGTTATAATGTGATACACCATGCATTATTTTAGTTCTAGCGAACATGATCGCGGAAGACATATAAATGAAATCAACAGGTTTCTTCTCAAATATTAAGCAGCAGATATTTGAAGTATGTCTGGCAACAGAATCTTGCTTTTCATAACTCACAGAAATTTCACTTTGTACCTTTACTTTCTGTTTTCTGCACATGTTTTTCAGTACATTGTTCGTTCTGATACATCCGACTATTAGGCTGTTTCACACAAGCCACAACTTCATAGTGATTCTCACTAGTGCCGTAGATACTGCAAGTCCCCGACTTACGAAGAAGATCAGCATCCCGGAAGCATGTTCGTAAGTCGGATTCGTTCATAAGTCTGACAGAGTGAGTCTTGTACACATTTGACACAAATATACAATAGAAATCATTACAATAAATAAACACACAGGTTTGGGGCTTTAGTTCTGCATTATACTCTCGTGAGACTGCTCCAAATTGCAGTTCGAAGCTATTTTGCTTCAGAGCTGTTTCGAACTGTGAACTCTGTCTTGTTGAGGATTTTTCTCAAATTAGGATTATTCACGGTCAGGACAGCTTTCCAGGACAGACAGTTTCTATCATTGTGCTCCCGGACTGATTAATTGAAACCGGTACTTTAGATATTTTATACATTCACTTACTGAAAATACTGTATCTAATAGTAAATATTGGTATCTGGTGCACTGCAGTGTCTATTTCTTCGTACAAAACACGTGAGCTACTTCAGCGATTTGTTCATAGATCCCCGGTCCGTTTGTATCTGCGAAAATGCGTAACTCGAATGTTTATAAGTTGGGGCCTTACTATATATACCTTTGTTTCACGTTTTTTTATGCATACAGTACAACTGTACTTCAACTACTTCTTATTATGATGTTTATGTCCAAATAATTAGTCTAAATAATTAGCCAATGCTTGCATCCACTTCTGTGGCCCATGGACCCCACAAACCTTATTCTAAATTTAAATAAATAATCTTTCATAGATGTATACTGACATATTAAAGGATGTCTGTATTCCACAAAGTGCAAATGTGTTTTACAACTGAACGTTTAACTGCATAATGAAGTTTTTGTGTGTCAGATATTACTTGTGCTACCGCGCTGAAAAAACTATTTCCTTCACCTACAATATCAACCGTTTCAACAAGCCTATTGTTGTGGTAGTTGGTGGAAAATGTATGTTTTCACCATTAAACTTATACACAGTTTATTACATAATTTTGGTTTTACTTCATTACACACTGGTTTGAAATTAAACATTCTGTTACTCTCACCACCCGAACAATTTTGGAAATTGTTTCAGGTATTTCAGTGCTCTCCTCTACAGATATTCTGTTTCTTAACACCTACATTTTCTTTCTCTCTCACATTTCTACACTGACGTCCGTTTTTTTATTTAAATTTTTTTATACTGCCATCACATAAAATTTCTGAGACATTGCTATGTTTTACTGCTTCTAAGTAGAACACAAACACTAAAAAGTTTCTATCGGTACCAAAAGCCTTAATGCACAATGTTTGGTGATACACAACCACACTAAAGCCATTACCGTGAGTCATCCCAGCACTGCTACATGCATGAGAGTCAACCTGATCATTTTGCTTAATAAAAGCATGGGTCATTAAATTAAATTAAATTAAATTAAAAAAGCATGTGTCATATTTCACGAACATAATTTCCAAACTACTGACTAATGCCGCATGTGCACCAGATCTAGTAAATTCTCCATTTCAACCACATCTACATTTCCAGAAACAAAGTTGGCATAATTCAAATTGAACGCATTTGTTTCACAACTAATTCTTTGGAAAACAGAGCAAGTGTTCCCCAATTCGATCAGTGACTGAAGCACTTTGATGCAAATTGATATGTAAGCTATTGCGAATAGTTACAACATTATACAGACCTTTGCTTTTCCTGAGATCACACTATGTACACTGTGCATTGCCATCACAGCCAAACTAATCGCAAAACTCTGTTTCCCCCGGTGTAACGCTCCACGCAAGTTACTAACTTGGCTTTCCTCATTATTATTAGTTGAAGATGCACTTATTTCTCCAACAGCAGCCTCAGACCAGCCTTTTCTCATTAGATCAGCATTTTCTAGGACGTTGGATGGCACGACACGGAACTCATGAATGGCCTCAAAAAAAACACTCCATGTGATTTTTTTTTTCCGTGGGGCTACGCAAAAGATGAGGTGTACAGGAAAAAAGCCTCGCAGACTGGAGGATTTGGAGGCACGGATTTAGGTAGTTCTTAGCAAAATCGTCAATTGTCAATATGGAAATACTGTATATCTTGCCATTTTGTGTTGAAAACAACAACAACTGATGTTCCAATGTCTGATTCCAAACCACATGCATTACGAACATTACAGACGACAACAACACAGAAATCATTATGTTTCATAATAGCACACAGTGTTTTATAATATTCCTAATGGCACGGTGGTTTAGTGGTCAGCACTGTCGCCTTGCAACTTCAGGGTTGGGGCTCGATTCCTGCCATGTGTCTGTGTGCATGAAGTTCTCCCCATGCTTGGTAGGGTTCCTCCAGGTGCTCTGGTTTTCCCGCACAGTGCAAAGACATGCAGATTAGGCTAATCGGTTTTTCAAAATTGGCTGTAGTGTGTGAGTGATTGTGTGCGATGGATTGACGCCTCGTGACCCAAGTTTCTCCCGCAACTCTGTATACAGGATAAAGCGTTATAGATGATGAGTGAGTGAGTGAATAGACTTTTATGTTGACCAGATAAGATTCTTCTCATAAATGTCACTTTTACCTCCATCCAGTGTTGCTGTTACTTTGCATGTTTTACTGAAAATGCTATATTGGCCACCAAACCAATGAGAAAATGGTCTTTCTCGCAGTAATTCTTTCTAGGCACATCTCTAACCAGTTTACTTCCCTTTGTATGTATGTCCTAAGAGTTTGCCATCACGTTTGTTAATGTATCTATGCTTAAAAACTGAAATTACACTGCAGGCTATTCCTAAAAAAAAACAAACTCTTCATTCACCTCTGAGGACTTAAGTCTAAACCTTATCGCAGTGCTCCTATGCCCAGAATGTTTGGACAAACACAAACATCAGAATTAGAAACTTTCTTACTTTTTCTGTTTATTGGCTTACGCCGCATGCGGAATCTCTTCAGCCTCGGCATCTAAACACAAAATAAAACACAATCAGACTGAAATCACACAAATCATATTATTATTAAATATTACACAGACATTAACACTTCAATACATATACATTTATACATTTAAAATATAAACATTTGTACAGTTTATTGAACTCCCTTGAAATTTTTTATTTTTTTTTGGCCAAAATTACTAATTTGCAGCTGTTTGTAATAAATCTGTGAATGAAATGCAATTTAAAATTTAGTTGACGGGCCCAAGCACCCTGTGCCATCGCCACCCTGGGCGCACCACGCAACCTGTTATTCGAGTGTGTTAAGACCTCGAAAAAGCCATCACTCGGTGTGCAACCTGCACACATCACACACTATACAGGGCTAGTGTGTGTGTGTGTGTGTGTGTGTGTGTGTGTGTGTGTGTGTGTGTGTGTGTGTGTGTGTAAACATTTGTAATATATGTATGTGTACATGTATGGTATATGTATGTGTGTATGCATGCATGCGTGTGTGTG
>QMIH01000916.1:153611-203719 GCA_003987875.1 Clarias batrachus
ACACATCACACACTACGTGAGAGAGGTGTGTGTGGGGATGTGTGTGTGTGTGTGTGTGTGTGTGTGTGTTTGTGTGCGTGAGTGTAAACATTTGTAATATATGTATGTGTACATGTATGGTATATGTATGTGTGTATGCATGCATGCGTGTGTGTGTGTGAGAGAGTGCGTGTGTTAGTGCGTGCGTTAGTGTGTGTGAGAGTGAGGGAGAGAGGTGTGTGACGTGTGGGTGTGTCAGTCTGTGTATGACGAGTAAATTTGCTTGTGTTTGTGCTTGTTTGTGTGTATGGTGTGCGAGTCTGTGTGTATTAACATTATTGATATGTATGTTTATGTTTGTGTGTTTGAGTATTAACATTTGCGATGTGTATGTGTGTACAATAGCCCGCAGGTGCTGGAAGAAAAGCATCACGCCATGATCCTGAATGTGACGTCACTGAACGTGATGTCATACAAGGTGTCACTGAATATAATGTCATTCAATATAATGCCACACAGAAAGTTACTAATCATTTTTCAGTGAATGTTTAAGACATTATCATAGCTGACCCGTTTGAGATATCAAAAATCCCTCAGCAATTTTGCATCCTCAATGTCTTTAGATCACATTGGCCCGGTTTGGTGGCGATTGTATAAATTCCTCAGGAGGAGTATATCAAAATCTAATAATATAATCCTTTGATATTTATCAAAAAATAATCCTTAGGAAAACAAGAGTATAGTGCTTGGGCCCTAAATATAGTTGCACACAACGATGAGCACCACTACGATCACACTATGTCACTCAATGTGATGTTACATAGCATGTCTCTGAATGTGAGGTCACTCAATATATCCCACAGGAAGTTATTAACCACCTTACTGCATAAGTTTAAAACATCCTCACAGCTGACCCATTTGAGAAATCAAAAATTCCTCTACTATTATGACCTACTGTAGTGTTTCAGAGGGATCTTAGCCGATTCCTCATTGGTAATGGCCTCTAGTTCTGTAATATTCTTGGAAATTTCAATATTAAAATTTTCCTGTTGGATTCAAGTAAGGCGACTGGAAAGGCCACACGAGAACTCTCCAGGAATTCACCTAAAACCAAAGCTTGGTCCAATGACACCAAAGTTTCAGCCACTCTTCCTTTAACTTTAAACTTGCAAACTAGGCTTCCTAATGTATTAAAAAAAAAATATAGATCCTTTGCGATTTTTTTATATCCTTATTTGTGCAGGGCATTAACCTCTTCTCTTAACTTTAAGGACAAACTTTTTTGAGCGAGAGCGAGAGAAGAACGATTGTCTCAGTTGTGATCGCGTGACGCTCAGGAGACAGAGTGCATGTGTACTACTCGTATTCCAAGACTTCACTTGTTTATCAAATTTATTATAAATATATTTGTGTTGTGTTATAGTTTCCACCTTATTAGAATGATCATGTGAATGGTGAGACACCTGATGAAAATGTAGCAGGAATAAATTAGATTACCAGTCAACTGACTATATTTTGACTACCCTGCTAGTGATCAAAGCAATAAAATGTATTACCTTTTCATATATATTTTATTACTGTTTCATATAATATACTTCAGGTAGTTCTGATTATCTATCTGTCTGTGAAATGTCACATGCAGTCCTCGCCGAACCTCACGTTATATTGTGATGCATACTATAAAGTCACATGTTAGGAAGCGTCATGAACTACCTCTGTAAACGCTGCCTAAAACATTGCCAGTCCTTGGACCCACCACATTATCTGCAGAGAAAGGCTGATTCGCTGTGAGCCGCTCACAACCAAACAGAAAGCTCTACACCAGTGCTACAAAAATATTTAAACACAACACAGAGTTTCTATGTACAGCGGTACCTTGGCATAGGAATGCCTCACCTCACAAATTTTCACCTTAAGAACTGAAATTTTGCAAGAAATTTGCCTCGGCATCCAAAGCATTTTCAGGCATACGAGCGAACAAATGGAGCCAAACCAAACACCGGCTAAGTTGTACACAAGTCTGGGAGTCGTTCAAAACTTGTTTGTATTAATTGAAAGTTAAGCAAAGCGAGTTTAAATATATTTTATTTTTTTGTCCAAGGGCCTTGGTGAAAAGGGCCTTCTTGTTCGTCTCAGGATGACAATTTTTTTCTTGAACAAAAAAATAATGAAAATCATCACACAGGTTGTAATCCGTGGTCATGAAGACGCCAGAGCAGCTGGTCCCTGGGCATACCCCTGGGAAAATCTTGCTGAATACTGTAGCTCATACATGCTTGCATGTACCTGTAAAACCTGGTGAACATTTCGATGTGATTGAGGTAAATGACTTTCACACTACATGTCATGGGCAGTACTTAAAAGGAAGTCAGTGATTTTGGGCAGTGTGCAAAACGCCCCCGATGGAATTTGATCTCAACCAGTTCAGCCATGGCCTTAAATGGCAAATAAAAGAAAACAGGAAGTGGCTAATAACTTCAGTGTACATTGAGTGATGTCCATCAAACATCAGCTTTATGTTAAGGGAAAAAAAATCACTATGAGTCTCAGTCATAGCACCACACCAACTGGCAGCAGGAAGTCAGTCACTTTTAGAAATCTCCAATCAGTCCCGATAATGTCAAGACATAGCTGATGTGAAATCGCAAATGAATTTGTCATATCCTGAATAGTGTTGCCATGGCAAGGATTAAAGGTAAGGACATAAGAGAAGAAAATGTGAACTTTTTCTTATATCTTTAGAGTGGAAAGTCCTCATGTATCAAAATATTTTCCACAGAGAGAGAAAGTTGTTAATGCGAAGGACAGAGCAACTAAGCCCCGGGTGTGGGACAGGGCCTTCACAGCGCCCCATGGAACTTTGTCAGAAATCAAGCTGCATAGCTCATATACACTTGCATGTATACATGTTAAACCTGGTACACATTTAGATCTGATCAAGCTGAACAACTTTCCTGCTGCATGTCATCGGCTCTACTCAACAGAAAGTCAGTTATTTTGGTTTGTTTGCTCAATCGATTTTGATATACTCCTCCTAGGGTATTTACATGATCGCCATCAAACAGGGCCAGTATGATCTCACGACATGGAGGATGCAAAATTGCGAAGTTATTTCTGATATCTCAAACGCTTCATCCGTGTCAAGGTGTTAACACTTATGGCGAATAAAAACAAACAGGAAGGGGCTAATAACTTCTGTGTACATTGAGTGATGTACGTCACACCTCAGCTTTATGTTAGGAGAGGAAACCTGATCACATTGATATGACTACTATTAGTCTCAGTCATAGCGCCACCAACTGGCAACAGGAACAGTTCACTTTTAGAAATCTCTCATATTTTGTCCCTTTCTTTCACCTCATCTTGTTCAAAATCAGTCAGAAAAATGGCAAGACACGTCTGATGTGAAACTGTGAATTCACATGCCCATCCGTTTCCTATGAGACACACAGTTAGCGTTAATGTTGATGTTAGCTGTGGTGGCTAGGAGGCTAACAAAACGTAGCTTACCAACAGACTCCGGCCTCCTAGACTCCGTTATTGAAATGCTCCAGATGTCAGTGACTTAAACCAAGCACGGGGAAGGAAAAATAACAACGCCTTTAGGAGTGTCTTATACCAAATTAATAAAAAAATGCCATTTGCATAAAAGAATTAGCTTCTAGGTCTTTAATACTGAATCATTCACCCGGTCTTTAAGTCTATCGCTGTTTTTTTCCCCCCCTTCCCGTATTCCAACAAATCCCGCCCCCTCGAGAACGAGTTTGATCGGTCAGTATCCAATCATAAGCCCGCACGAAAAAGGACATAGCCAATCAGAAAAGCTGGTGACAGGAATACGGGTGGGAAATGTACAACGCACACGGCGTCGATTCGACACTCGAAGATGGTTCACGCCTGATTGACAGATGATGAGCTCAGTTTGAAAACATTAAATGTTAATGCAAATGTTACTGTCAGGGTAACTATATATAAATCATTCTATATATTATTTTATATAGGATATTGTATTTATACTATATTTAATACTTTAAATATATAATAAAATATAAAACATAGAATGAGATATGAATGAGATGAGATAGACAGACAGACAGACAGACAGATAGATAGATAGATAGATAGATAGATAGATAGATAGATAGATAGATAGATAGATAGACAGACAGACAGACAGACAGATAGATAGATAGATAGATAGATAGATAGATAGATAGATAGATAGATAGATATTTCCGTTATATTTGCACATAGTGACTGCAAACTCCATAAAGGGTAACTGTATACAGATATTAAAAATCATAAACTGGCACTCAGGGCAGCTGTTGTAGAACCAGGAGTGTGTGTGTATACAGTAGACACACTTTCATGGCTTTTATGGTAATTACCAGGTGTTGGCTTCTTTCGTTCTTTCTTTCTTTTTCAGTATTCATTGCACTCAGTGGTTGGTCACTTCACACCAACAGCCAGTGCCTGAAGGGGATGTTACAACCTCTGGCAACCCACTCACATGCTCACAGAAAATATGAAAATGACATTTAGGATACTGTTAAAATACTCCCGTTTTTATTTTGTGTATTGTGTAATTAGCTTGTATTCATTTTAAACAAATATGCAAATGCATTATTATGCCTTTGCATATTTGGGGAAGAGTTTTTTTGTTCAAAGAGTCTTGACTGTATTCGTGTCCTTACATAATTGTATTTGGTATATTGCACAAAATATGTCTGTTTTATTTGAGTATAGACTTTTTCTCTCTGATATGTTAAGGCCTTGTTTTTCTGAGACTGCACTTTACCCCTTTCAAATTGATGCCAAAGGTTCGCTTGATGCCTAATATAGCCCATCTAACTTCAGGTGCTATTGTAACAAGATTATTGAAGTTGTACAGTACCTACTGGAGACCCAATTATCTAGCCATCACAATTTGATTCTTATGGCTATACAATTGGGTCAGAACAACTGCAGCTCTTGTGGGATGTTCCCAGTGTTCAGTGGACCAGTGGATCTTCCAAAAGTTGTACAAATTAGGAAAACCAGTGAACTGGTGACCAGGTCATGTGTGGCCAAAGCCCACTGATATATATGGTGAGTGAAGTCTGGTCCATGCAGTCCTATCTATAGAAGAGCTACTGTAGTTCAAATTGATAAAATGATTCATGCTTGTTCCTATAGAAAGGTAAGACTTTGGACTGATACTATAAGGAAGGTGAAAGTTTCTTTAAAAGAATCATTAACGGTGACGAGACATGGATTCATCACTACGAGCCTGAACAAGTAACAAGACAAGCCTGACAAGAAATAGTTCACAAGTCAACCATTTGCTGAAAAGTTGATGCGTACAGTTGATATGGGATTTTCAAGAGCCAGTTTTGGAACATTATCAGGAAAAAGGTTCAACAATCAACATTGCTCGTTACAGCGAGCAGAGGCCGCGTTACCATTAGGCAAAAGTAGGCGAGCGCCTAGAGCCCCGGACTGCCAGGGCCCCATGACTTAAACCTAACTAAGTAGTTTTAGCCAGCATTTACGTCTAACATTTAAAAATAATTAAATCCACTTGCGGAAATAGCATTAGAATACCATTACGCCATGCGAGTTGCATTGAAGCGTTTTATGTATATATAAAAACAGGGAAAAAGAATAACAGCTAAAGAATTTCAGTGCCAAAAGGGGAGAATAGAAGGAAAGACTTGAAAATAACATTTGAGGAGGAGAAATCAAAAAGAAGAGAGAGAGAGAGAGAGATCCAAATAAAATAAAATCAATAAATGATTTATTGATTAAAGAGAGATGCAAAGACAAAATACAAAAAAAGAGGAAAGTAAAATAGTGATGACAAGAGAAACAGTAAAATGCATTAAAATGATTGGAAGGAGAAAAAGGAAGCAGTCATGGAGCAGGAGAAATACAGTACATAAGAATAAAAGCATTAAAGGGACAGAAGAAGAAGACAGACAGACAAACAGAGGGAAGACGAGTAAGACACAGACAATGACGGGACAGCAAGGATAAAGATAAGAGGTAATCATTTTAATAAGTATTATTTGTGTCACTCCATTGACCTGTCATAGGTTTTCTTACTTTAGTGAAACAGCATAGAAGATAGAGGGCAATCATCAACTATTAGTCTGCTGATCATGATGAAATACATAAGGTATCTGTATCAGATATGTAAACTGACAATGAGTAACATTCTAATTGTAGAAAATTGTTTGTACATTATTTAACCAGTTAATGCTTTGTTTTTGTGTTGTTGTTTTTTTCTACAGGGCTGTTCTAGACATCTGGATAAGATTGCTGTGGGATGACGAGTGAAGGGAAGTTTAAGGTAAGACTTAACATTTCTTTGCACTAGAGATGATTTCTGAATCAATAAAGATGCAACATTGAATGCAGAGGGCCCCTTATCCATTTTCGCCTTGAGAACCCAAATTGCTAAATCCGCCACTGACAGCGAGATGCTTATTGAAGAGCTGAAGCCTAAACTTCTTATTAAACGCATAGGACTGCTATCCAAGGGCGTTGTGATCTTGCACGCTGATGCAGGTCTGCACACTTCCGCCCACACCATTGACAAAACTTCAATGCATTCTCCCTACAGTTCTGATTATACGCCATTGGACTTTCATCTGAGCAGCAGTATGAGGATGAAGATTCGCTTCTGATAACAAAGTGAAAACAGTGAAGCATTCATTGCTTGCAGCTCAGCCTAAAATGTTTTTTTTTTTTTTTAAATAAAGAAATATTAAAACGTGTTGACAGATGGTATTTAAAAGTATATTGAAAAGCAAAGAGAATATGTGGAAAAACAATACTTATCTAATAGCTTCAACAGTCAGAGTGCTGATAATTTTTGACTCACCCTTATATATAATTAGATTAATCTAAATGGTCAAAAGATTGTTGAACAAAAAAACAATAGTTTATATTAATGATCTCATTCCAATATGTAAGTGTTTTTAGGGTAACTGCTCACTCACAGGGTGAGTACAGAGGGAGAGGTACAGGGTGTCACAAGCCTTCATAAAAACTTTATTATTCTATGACATGGCATACATCTTGACTTCTACACTATATTCATATTCAAAGCCACTGTATCATGTTTTTGCATACTTGGCTCAAAATATTTGCATTGGGTCCTAAATTTTTGCTTACAGTGCATATAATCTACAGCCAGCTGTTCACATGTTAAACGATTTTTGCTACTTAACAAAGTGAATGATTTTTGATGAGGTCATTCCATTTGTGAAAAGATATCTATTTGTTATTTATCTATTTGTTATATTTCTAAAGATATCAGAAATTTGGGGAAAAAAAGAAATGGTTCTGAAACCATGGGCCCCATACCTGTATGTGTTTATTAAATCATGCTCTTTCCTATATACATGTATGTTCATAAAAAACAACAGCTAAACCAAAAAAAATTCTAAAATGACTAAAATACTAAAATATATTAACTTTAACGGGTACACCGAACACAGAGCACACTGGTTTTGTCAAAAAAAAACTAAAAAAAAAAAACATTTACACGTTGTTTGGCACATTGTGTTCTAAAGGGTACATTTCGTTCCCCTGACTCAGCAATTTGGCAGCTGTGTCCTAATCTGGTGACCTCTGTTCCTGGTTGTCAGTCCGAATATGTGGTTAATTACTAATAAATACATAATAATAAATATGTAATAATAAATTGGTGAAGTGATTTTGTGATATAACAGAGACAAAGAGATGGAAAAATGACAGCTAGGGAGAGAACGACTGTTTATAACGGTTACGAGATAGTATCAAAACATTTCAAAACTAGTTTTGTAATACGCCAACACATGGCAGCACAAGGCTGCACGCACAGTCACAGGGAGCACCAGACTTCATAAGTCAGCCTTCCAAAAGACATTGTCCTGTGTACACAGGGAGCTGTGCAAGTGGTGCAATTCTGACCAGGTGTGTTTCCACGTCTTCGTTTTCAGCTCCGCCAGTGTGCTGTGGATGACCAATCCTTCATGTCGAGGATCATGTGCCAAGGACCAGTGACGAAACTTGGGTGTATGGTTATGACCCTAAGACAAAGCAACAGTTTTTACAGTGGAAGAGCCCATCATCTCCACAACTGACAAAGGTGAGACAGGACCAAGTGCATGCTCATCATCTTTTTTTTACACTTTCGTAGCATTGTGCATCAAGAATTCGTAACCAGGAGCCAGACCGTCAATAGCAAATTCTACTGCCAGATTTTAATTCGGTTCAATTCAATTCAATTTTATTTGCAAAGCTCTTTTAACAATGGTCATTGTTGCAAAGCAGCTTTACAGAATCAAAAGAAAATTATGTAAATATTTATGATGTGTAGGAAAATGTGTATGTATTAAAATGATCAGATTGTCCCTGATTAGCAAGTCAAGGGTGACGATGCAAAGAGAAAAAAAACCCTGAGATGGCAATAGGAAAAACCTTGAGAGGAACCAGACTCAACAGGGAACCCATCCGCATTTGGGTGATAACGGATATCAGGAATTGTTGTGGCTGGAAGTTCAATATAACAAATGATATCTTTAAATTAATATGGAGTGCAGTTCGTTATTTGAGGCTCAGGTAGAATGTAAGAAATGTCAGTCCTGAACTTGAGAGCGACTGCATTCGCAAGTCCTTAGAGAACGGCTGTCTGCTTCAGCTGAGGCCAGGATCGTCTTTATGGTGAAGTGGAACGGTCCCCAGTCACCACACACATCTCAAGCAGACCACACGGGGCATCCATGAGACGAAATCTCTAAGCAGTAGCGGGGCACCAGGACCAGTCAGACAGGTCTGGAGGGCAGAAGGGGATCTGAATCACTGGCAGCTCAGGAGAGGCATGTGTAGCCGACAGAGCGAGACAGAGACAGGGAGAGTGAGAGAGAGAGAGAAGAGAGTATTTTAAGGGCTCCTTACAAGGAGTCTGAGGAAGGACGCACGGTTAATGTGACCATGAATCTTTTGACCTGCAGACAGCTATTGACAAGCTCATAAGACGAGGTGTAAGAGGAATAAAGCACTTGGAGACATTGTTGAGACTAGTGTTACAGGTAATGAAGCCGCTTGAGTGTTGATAAAGCATCACACCACTCCTTTGTGGATTATTATTAAAAAAAAAACATATATATTCCTTATTTGCTGTGAGACTTGGTGTTGTTTCCGGACGTGTTTGGATGAAAGCCCGCTCTTGGTTGTAGATGACGCGGGGGTGATGCGCCGCCCTGGCCGCCAGAAGCCAGGAACAGCTCGAGCAGGTAAAGTCCAAACTAAACTTTTCCCTCGTTAAAACCTGCAGCTGACAGAAGGCATTTCATGCATTTTTACATGTAATGATTAGAGTATAAGTCCTAACCTCGTAAGCTATCTGTGCAGAGTATCTAACTCGACTTGCAGACAACTTTACCATACCATTCGGGGAAAGCTAGCTTATTAGCTCTGGAAGCTAACGACAGCTAACCGAGTAGGTTAGCCCTAGTCATCTTAAATTCTTGGATTATGATGTGATTCATTTTTACAACTACTGAAATGTTTGAATCTTTATGAAAAAAACGTACTGATTTATAAAAACCAGAATTGTTTTTTCCCCCACAGCTAAAGCTCTTGTTTACTCTGTAGGAACTGTGTCAACTTAGCAATGAAGGGGTGAATCCTAAACCGCTCCTTGCTCACTACGCAGGTGCCCTCGATAAAGTACTAAGCCTTAATACGTGTAGTGCACTACGTATCCAATACGAAACCGTTTGCGATTTAGCCAACGTCAGCTCTCGAGCTAGGAGTAATGGCTTAGCTGTTTGAGCAAAAGCTGTCAGAGTTATACACTCGGTGCAAGCTAAAGTGACAGACGTGGCGTACAATTCAGACAAAGTACGTGTATGGACAGTTATGACCGTTAAAACGGCTTTGCTGTGAATTCGTACCGCTTAGTTAGCGTTAGAGGAACTAACGTTAGCTAACATGTTAGCATCCTGTGAATACTTCCTGGGACGTTGAGTTTAAGTTTCTTAGTTAATGGTTAAACTTTATTTCTAGATTAAGTTAACCGTGCCTTATTTCTGTGGAAAACATCGCACCAAAACGTTTACGTTATGTACATGTAGAGATGGAATTCACCAGTCATCTCCTTATACAGTATTATTAATTGATTATTATTAATGATCACGAGTTAAAAAAAAATCCCAATCCAAAATGACACTTTTAATGATTACATTTAAGTTGAATGATTAGTTAAACTGCAACCTGTTCCTTATAACACTAGTTTTCTCACGTACAAGCCAAGTGCAACATTTAAACAATACAGGTTAACATTTAATAATAGAGGTTAACATTTAACTTTACACTAAAATTAAATTAAACAAAAAGATGCATTAAACTGTGGCAAAATATTGTAGTGTAAAACACATTTTTCTATTGGAAACAATGTAAATGCAGATAATCCGTTCCAGCCACCCAAAAAATATTACCAATTTCCAACATTATAGTCATATTTTTTCCCCCATATAAAACAATCAAAACATTTAGAAAAGACATGTAAATGAGGTAAAATATGGTGTCAAGTCTTCATGTTTTAAATCTTGCATAAAATGCACAAAAAAAACACACACACACCCAAAATATGTAAACTTACTTCCCTTGATTTTCCACTGATGCAATTGGAGCGGTTTTGAATGGCTCCCGGACGTACATTGCAACTTAACCAGCGTTCAGTTTGGTCTGGTTTGTTTGCTCGTAATCCTTCTTAAGGCGAAAATTCTTAAGGCGGGCGTTTGTATGTCGAGGTACCACTGTATCGCTGTCATTTACCATAATTATTATTTCTAAACTAACTTATAATAATTATAAATAATTTACTCCTACCACACAGGATGAAAATGTGTAATTAGCGCAGAATGCATTACCTGCAGGTTCATAAAGGAACGGTCAAATTTTATAGCCTTTAATGCCTTTAAAGTCTTAAACCTTAACTAGAGTGTGAGCCGTGCGGCTTCTACTTCTACTTGTGTTTTGAGACTGGTGTAACCTGGTGTAATGAGAAAGTTTGAGACTAATTTGCTCACAGAGTTTTTAGAAAAAGGGCAGATCCGAAGCTTTTAAGGCGCTCAATTTTTGATAACGCCACAAAAATGTGTTTTTGTTGCGCCGCTTGCTGATTGGTTGATCACCGGTCTTGGCCAACTAAACTGAAAACTAGCCAATTCTGGTCACTGACTGATTGACCAAATCATCTCTATTTTAAAGTTAAAAATGTTTTTTTTATTAAAAAAAAAAAACAACAAGATGTGAATCACTACACTAAAGACTCACGTTCTTATGTAATGTTTACGACTTTCATGTATTTGCTTGTAAGTTTAACGTTTAATGCTGTCTGTTTCCACCTGTTGGTCTGACAGGAATGGGTGACATGAAGACGCCAGATTTTGATGACCTTTTGGCAGCATTTGATATTCCTGATATTGATGCTAAGGAGGCAATTCAGTCAGAGTCTGGAGATCCTGATGCAAATCACAGCGAATCCGGTGCCAGTGGAAACAAAGAGCGAAGAGGCGGTTCGGATCAAAGGCCCATAGGACCACCAGAAATTCGTGAAACTTCTCATGACCCTTCTGGAGTTAGTGTTATAGTAAAAAACAACATATGTGTAGATGCATTTGAAAACACAAGAGATGATGAGGAAGAAGACGATAACACATCACGGCAAGTGAGTGATAATGTTCTGGATGAAGCTGACAGAACTAGAGCTGGGGGCCAGTTGTCTCCTCAGGTTGCACACAGCCTGATGCCGATGGACCCGCTCATTCACAATGGATTCAAGGCAGTTTCTGGAGGACTTGTGGAACCCTCTATGCTATCCAGTCAATCACAAATGCAACCAAAAAGTAATCTCTGGTCCCCTTGTTCCCCTAAAATAGCCAGTGAAGGTGATGAGAGCAACCAGGACAACGGTCCTTCCAACTCCTCTGTCAACTTTTCACCTCACATGCCTTTACCTGCTTCTGGTTCATCCATCTCTTGCACAAATTTCATCAGCCTGCCCTCTTCCAAAGTTGTTGATGATGATGATGATGATGACGACGACGACGACGATGATGAAGTAGGACATTCTGGATCTGCGTTCACGCCTCCAACTCAGCCTGTAAACAGCGGCACGAGGACCGAAATGAATCAAGCGTTATCTGAAGATGAAGAATCTGAGCCAGACCTTGGAAGCTCTCCCCTCATGATTCAAGAGAGTCCAGATGTACAGATGGCATCACCTCTCAGGTTTCCAGGCGGACATGGACCATTGGTTGATCTTCAGCCTCCTGCTTCTCCTTCCTCACCATCTTTGTCCAAAAGTAACAATCAAAACGAAGAGGCGGCTTCTGCTTCTCCTCACCCAACTCCCTTGGCGTCACATCAGACACCACCAGAGAGTGAGGACACCCCCGAAAAGACACGCCCACCCGTAACAGAGGTATATCCAGAACACATTATTGAGGAAAGAGACTCCCCTGAGAGCCCTGAACCAGAAATGCCAGCACGTCCACAGTGGAAAAGTTTCGCATCAAGCCCTGTGCAGGAGATCGGAGATAAAGAATCTGCACAAGACAAAACCTTGGAGGTTCCTGAAAAAGAAGAGCCTATAGAGAAAGTGAGGAATGGACAGGAGCAGAGTAAATATGACAGTGACAAAGTTGAGAAGGAAAACATGGTAGAACAAGACGAACCGCCAGTCCTAGTCTCAGTACCACCTGTCAAGAACAAATCAGGCTCATCGGCAGTACCTTCCAGACCTCTTAAAGTTCGAATCAAGACAGTTAAAACCCCCACAGGCAACATCACGCGCACTGTTACCAGAGTAGCTGCTAAAGGAGCTGCACAAGCCATCTTCAAGGGTGCTGATGGGTCAAAAGTTTCAGCAGGAGGTCATAAGGGGGTCAGCAGGCCTAAGAGACCTGCATCAGCAATGTCCGGCCAGCCTCGCGACTCAAAGGCTACAATGCTTCCAGTTTCGACCTTGCAGGATGCCAGCTCAGCCATGCTGTTTGCAGCCAGCAAGGCACAGAAAGTGGCCTCTGGTGTCACAAAGACATCGACCTCACCCTCCGTTTCGTCTTTGTCCCCATCCCCTTCTACCATCAATATTTGCTCGATTGGCCAGAAAACGGTTGCTGTATCTTCCACAAAGCCAGCAACCATCGTAAACAGTCCTGGTGCCGTGATCTCCCGCAGCCAGTCGACTTTGGTGGAGTCCTTCAACAAGATTCTCAACAGTAAGAACCCGCTGCCCAGCTACCAGCCGGACCTCTCGGTCTTGCCACGTCCCGAGTGGGGCCTTAGCGTGCCTGCTTCAGGTTACCGCTGCCTGGAATGTGGAGATGCTTTTGCTTTGGAGCGCAGCCTGGCGCGTCACTATGACCGGCGCTCCCTGCGCATCGAGGTGACCTGTAACCTGTGTACGAAGCGTCTGGCCTTCTTTAACAAGTGCAGCCTGCTGTTGCACGCTCGTGAACACAAGGAGAAGGGACTGGTCATGCAGTGCTCACACCTTGTCATGAGACCTGTCAGTGTGGAACAGATGATTGGCCAACAGGATACTGTACCCATTGGTGAGAAAGTAAAGTAGTTTGTCATGTGCCATGTACAAATAGATAGGCATAGCAGGGACTAGTGACAAACTTGTATGACATGCAACTTGAAAGCACAGCTAGCTGAATCAGTGTAAGACGTTTAATTTCATCATATACCATAAACCTTTTTTAAGGGGAGAAGGCAGAGGTGTTGCTCTGTTGTTCAAATATGACAGTGAAATTTCTTGCACCAGTGAGTTCATGTATCAGGACGAGGACAGATAGTTCTTTCCTGCAAGTGTGGTATGCAGCCCTGTGATGTAGTTTGAGCAGCAGTTTGAAAATATGTGGTTGGCTAGTTTCAGGTCTCAGAGGAAGCACTTGCTTATAGGAGAGAGTTCAAGGTTGAGTGTGAATTGGCAAGTGACCAGCTGGGGGGAGTAATGTAGAAAAAGAAGATGGGGCAAAAGTTCGGACACGTCTTCTAATTTCATGGTCGTTTCTGATTTCTATTTTCTTCTGCACTGTGAAGCAATGCTGAAGGCATTTATCCAAATTATGCAATAATATCCTTTGAACAGTTGATATTGAGATGAGTCTGCTATCTTATGCTCTGTAAAGCCTTAATAACGGCTGTCTGTTAATTGGTGATTTCTGAGGCTGGTAACTCTAAATGAACTTCTCCTCAGAAGCAGAGGTAGGTTTTAGTTTCATCATGGTGCTTGATGGGTTTTGCAAATGCACTTGACAATACTGGAACTATTCCAGAACAGCCGACCTTCGTGTCTTAAAATAATTTTTGACTGGTACTGTATGTCAGAAGAGATTCTGTGAAAAGTTTCTTCTGTTTTTTTCAAACCTTATTTGCTGACCTGTATTAATTCCCCTACTTTTTTTCCAGGTATGCTTTCTCCATCTCTGCTGGCCTCCCCTTCCTTGACCGGGTCCAGTGATCATTGGTAATAACACACAACAATGGCCTATTGTATTACTATTATTACTATAGTTCAACTATTTATCTTGATAAATTAATTCTCAGCCATTTTACCTCCATTTTACTTGGATAACGCAAGCAGATTTGGTAGGCACTTGTACATGAACTCAGGAGCTCCCTACATAATGTAATAGCTTATTTTATTTTTTATTTTATTGAAGTATATTATTTAACAAATCCATGTTCTATGGAGTTCATGTTCAATCTAAATGTAAAGACAAACAGAATAATAATTACAAGTACTCGATTTTCTGCGCCTGTTGTATTTATTCCTCTTGTGTTCGCAGGTGCCCAGAGTGTAAGAATGCATTTGGCTCAAAAGAAAAACTAGCTACACACTTTCAGGAATCAGATCCGGGGGGAATAGACACAGTGAGTAACGACGTTAATGTAAACATATTGCTCATACTGATCCATACTTATTTACTTTAATGGAAGTGTACATTTCACCAGCCTGTAGCCCGATGAGTGACATTTTTACCGCGTGTGTGTTTAGTGCTGTATGCAGTGCTCTCCTCCAATGCCTCTATGGAATGCCTGTGGTGCTGCTGCCCACCAGCGACTCCACCAGAAGCTCCACCCACTTGTCTGCCCCGAGTGTGGACTCGTCTGCCAGCCAAACGGTCTCAACACGCACGTGCGCCGAGCCTGCCTACATTACACACGCCAGCTGGGATACAGGTATAAATACATACATACATATATACATACATATGACTCAGACTCAGACTCAGATGAGGGATGCTGGCACAAATTATTTAATCATTTGGATATCTTTTCTGGAATATGTTATTTAAAACTGAAAATATGTTGCAGTGCGGTTGAGGAATTAATGTAAAAAAAATGAAAGCATTTAACTGCTGTAACATGAAGTAGGATATCAAACGCATGTATGTGATTCATGTGTGTTTTTGCTATAGTTATCGCGTTTACTGTGACGCCAACAGCTCTACTGCCACACTAAAGTGGCGTTCGATTCAAACTGGGACTTTTAAGTAACAAAACACAGTTACTGTGGAGAGTTTATTTCACTGTGTAGTCCCCTGCTATGCTAAAGCAATTGTCTACTAGTGCTTGGTTTCAAAAGTGCATGGATACCATCAAGCTAGAAAGTTTTCTCAGTATGATCAGCATGCCTGATTCAGGGCAGAAATGCTGGCTTCCCAGGAACTCCTAAATGTGGACATTAAATGAGCGGGAGCGTCATTCATGGATGCACGGCCTTCTTTAAAACATTTGCACCATTCAAATGTTTTACTGCGGCTAAAAGTCTCTGATTCATTAACATAAAAGCTTGTTTCGGTTCCCTTATAATACTTGTTTCAATTTACCAACGTTATGACAGATTGACTACATTTATCCGTTTAATCTGGTGGAACACATGCAAGAAGTTCCTGTTCCTGTATTGCTCATGTTTTAACAGCTATTAACAGTCGTCCCCTCACCAAGGTCTGTCTTTCCCACAGTTTCCAGCAGTCGCTTAGCGTCGCACACAGTCTAAAGACACCAGAATGAGGGAAATAGCAAAGATTTCTTTCAACAACTTGCAACAAAAAAAGACAAAAAAACAAGTGCCCTGTACGCAGATAATGTGTCAAATCGTAGAACAATTATACTTTTAAAAGCAAATGTTTTACTTGTTAAATAAAGGTGGCATTTTAAATCAACAACACTGTTTTAATTCGTATTGAGGTCTGTATGGAGTTGCTGGCCATATCCATGACCGGAGATACACAGTTTACTAATTTATCAAAAGTAGCAAAAAACAATACTTACCATTAGCTGGAATTTGACTTGCTGCCTTGCCGGTTATTCCAGTTATCACTGGAATTGAAGTTAGCAAAGCAAAGAAAAAAAAAATGAACGTAGTCAGTTAAAATGAGCAAAACGTACCGCAGAATGCTTTATTTTTATTAGATAGAGTTCAATCCTTCCAGGAAGGCACCCTGTTATATAAGTTACGTTAAGTCAGCCTTTATTGGTCACACATACATTACTGCACAGTGATATTCTTTTATTCCTCGCGTATCCCAACTTCACAATCATTCTGAAACATTTTACTGAGGTGGTGTTGGCGGCTCATCCTTAACACATCCTTAACTTCCCCAGTGCAGTCTGGCGGATTATTAGTATTCAGATGCACATCTGTGCCTCTAGCATTAAATACATTAAAGTGTGAGCACAGATGGCAAGTTACAACCGTTTTTAATGGTTATTTTCTACACTGCCTGGCCCCCCAAAAAAAGTCGCCCACTCTAATATTTCACGGGACCGCCGCTTGCTTTGATTACGGAATGTATCCGACGAGGCACCGTTTTGATAAGCGTATGCGATCTCGCAACATTTATTTCCGTCCAGAGTTGCATTGAGTTTGATTTATCTCCAAGATCTTGAACTGACGATGGGAGAGTTGGACCGCTGCGTAAAGTCTTCTCCAGCACTTCCCGAAGATTCTCAATGGAGTTAAGGTCCATGTGTGAAAATGTAATGCTCCATTTTGAATTCTCATGCTCCCTGAGCCACTCTTTGACACTTTGAGCCTGATGAATCCTGGCATCGTCATCTTGCAATATGCCCGTGCAGTCAGGGAAGGAAAAAAAAATTTTAATTGATGGAAAAACCTGGTCGCTCAGTATATCCAGGTCATCAGCTGACCTCACTTTTTTTTAAACGTTACTGAGTCTAGACCTGGCCCCCTGAAACACAGGCTTGTTCGATAGGCACTAGGCATGATGGGTATGCCTCTATTCTTACCCTGATGAGCCCATCACTCTGGAACAGGGTAAATCTGGACACATCAGACCACATGACCTTTTCCAATACCCCACACTCCATTTTTTTTTTCCTATTTAGCTAAGTGCTAAGGCTATACAGGTGTTTAGTCTCAATCCCATCAGTTTTCTTTGCATTGTGCATGTGGAAAAGCTCTTACCTTCATTATTAAACATAGCCGTGAGTTCTACTGGTCACACTTTGCCACTTATCTAATAAAGTCCTCTTCTGTTCACTGTTGATGTCCCCCCCCCCATCTCTCTCTCTCTCTCTCTTTCTTTCTTTCTTTCTTTCTCTGTCTCCTCGTATCCAGGTGTCCGTGTTGTCAGCTGGTGTTTGGGGGTGTGAATAGTCTAAATGCCGTCAAGAACCACATGCACACGGCTCATTCTGAAGTCTTTCATAAATGTCCCTCGTGCCCCATGGCTTTCAAATCTGCCTCTAGTGTTGACACTCACTGTAGCACCCAGCACCCTCAGCTCTCAGAGAAAGCCAAGCAGTCCAAGTGAGTTTGTGCTAAACCGTCTCTACATTCGAGACCTATTCGTTTTCTGGTCAAGTCGTAATACTTGTTTTTTTTAATCATTTTTTTTTTTATCCAGGGAGATATATAAATGCGTGATGTGCCGGACCGTTTTTACCCAGAAAGCCCTGCTCAACGTTCATTTTGACACTCATCTTCTGACACAGAAGGTTAATGTGTTTAAATGTCCAGACTGCCAGAAGTTGTTTACACAGAGGATGTCCCTCGTGGAGCATATAAAGGTTTGGCTCTTGTTTTATACACTGAAATGATTGTCCATGTTAAATGAAGTATTAAAGACTTTCAGCCATGCAGTGCAGATTTTTACCCCAGCCTATTCTATTAGATTAATTATGTCATCAAAAATAGGCTGCTAATGAGGTAATGTTTGCATCTAAAGGCCAACTGCGCAAAAGTTGGTGAATAAACTTAGTTATATTTAATATACAAGGGGTGTTCAGGTGAAACCGGGACTTTTGAGTGTTCAGAACACAGTTATGAGAGTAAAAACTCCCTTTATTTCTTTCTCTTTCTCCTATGACTTGAATGAAGATCATATCACATTTTATGACAAATTAATGCAAAAAACAAACAAACAAACAAACAAACATGAAATTCCAGAAAAGGTTCACATACGTTTTCTTTCTTTTGCCACTGTAATTCCTTGCTACACTAATTTATTTATCTCGGCATTTATATCATCAACGTGGAAAATTCTCAGCCAGTATCAGACATAAAAAGAGTTCATGTCTAATACCCTGGCCTCCCAGGAACTCCCAAAACATGTGGAAATGGCTGGCAGGACTGTTCTGGGGGTGTAGCAGAGTAACTCCCGGCTGAGGTCCGATAATGTGTTGCTGTAGTGGTGATGGTGAATGATTGACTGAGTACAGTTCCCACATACATACGTGTTTCTTCTCGTGATACCTCTCTCAAAGTATACTCATAGGAATTGTAAAAGTATTGGTTTAGGTTATTTGGTTCCCATGGCTTGTGTGACTTTTCTGGGAACCCTTTAGCTGAGAGCGATGGCTGGCTAATCGATCTATAATCAACCGAGCTGTCCTTTTCTTTAGTGCAATTTTAGTTGATGCCAGTTTTGTAGAGGTCAACAAAAGGCAGCATTCATCTCCATAATCAAGTTTGTCCTCTGCTAGGGTTTTTAGCCACAGGCACATTACATCATCTGGCATTTCATAACCAACTGCGATTGAATAATTCATAGTGCACACGCTGAAAAGGTTTACAGCAAAAGATATCAACAGTGAGGGCACTGCATGTGTGATAGGCAATTTAATTAATATTTTCAAACCTGACCTTAAACAGTATCTTAACCCACTCAACTAAAAGCTACCTATTCATATTGCTGAATTATGCCATATCCTATTAAATGAATATATATGTCAATAAAAACCTTTTAGGAAATGAAGCATATGGTGTGCAAAAGTGGAGCACAAGTCAAACAATATATCTAACCCAAATGAACATGTGTTCAGGCTTCACACAGGAAGTCAGCAGCTCATCTGACTCCGAAGACCTCCGCGAAGATGGAGAGCTCCGACGGGGAGGAGTGGAGAAAAGAGGAGGATGAGGACAGAGGAGGATATCCGAGAGAGAAAGAAAGGTCCTCTGCTCCCGACTTTCAGACCTGGAGCTGCTCGGAGTGTCAGATGAGCTACACCGATAAAGAGAGCTACATCACCCACATGGCCAAACAGCACCAAAAGGTCAGGAGCCTCTTTTGAAATTCAGCCAGGCTCAGGCAAACCCTAATTATTAGTGAATGTAACTAGTTGAAGCCCTAATTGATGTTGTGACGTTCAGGAGCTGAAGCGGTTCCCGTGCACGCTGTGTGAAGGCTCCTTCTCTTCCTCCTCAAGTCTGAGACGCCACATCCGGGTCAAACACAAAGGCATCAAGAGGTCATTGTACTGCCAGTGAGTGCACATTCTGTGCCATGGAAGTCAGATTATGATAATTTAGTACCTGATCATTTTGTTTATAGGGGAATGTGTGTGTGTGTGTGTGTGTGTGTGTGGTTTTAGGTTGTGCACTGGAAGCAAAAAGAGTTTTAGCAGTAAGCTTGTCCTAGAAAAACATATGCAAATTCATCATGGAGGACAAAGAGCAACAAACAGTCGAAGACAGGTTAGAGAACGCACACACACACACACACACACACACACAGGCAGTTTACTTGTACTCTTTAAATTTCTGTGATAATGCTTTAGCTACTAGATGTAACGAAATGGTCTGCTGATTTAACATTAATTAAATAATGACCTAATTATTGCAGCAATACATGTTTAAAATATAATATTGTACATTAAGAGTGGAAACAAGTGTTTAACTTGTTATGGCAATGAACATAGATTTAGAAAAGTCTAACAATAATAACCCCGTAATAACATGCTCATCTGTTGAGAAGTGCAGCTCATGAGTTCATCATCGTTCAGGATTAATTTAGTTTCATTTCTAGATGTTCCCACGACCTCATTCATGTGGAATTTAATTTAAATTGTTTTAAAGAATGTACAGCGCCATCTGTTGACCTTTGAGATGAACTTATGATTTTTTTTTCAATATTTTTTTACTGCTCTAAAGGCGTTTTCGACTAAAAATTTTAAAGTAGCATATCTTCATTTCCTGGTGGCCCGATTACGATGAAACAAGGCCTCCAGCTCGGCCAAATGCACCTGCGAAAACCCCGTTAAAATTCGTCGAGTAGTTTTCATGTGATGCGTGCACAAACCAACAGACAAACAGAAACCACAAACACCAGATGTATGTACAGATGTGCCAATTGTACAGTTTTATTAAATGTTTAGGTGAGGTATAAATAAGTACACTCTGCTGTCACGAATACTCAATTGTCGATTCATGAAGAAAAATAATCATGGCCAAATCGACACTCCAGAAGGTGGCGGTAACGTGCAGCACTAAAATCAAACCACCAGGAAAGCATTCAATCAGCTTTATGTCCCCTCAGACATAAAAAAAAAAAAAAAACATATTAATTGCACTCAAGTGCAAAAAAATTTTTTGGTAGAAAAAAAAAAAGTGAGAATCATGTGAATTCCCATGGAGAAAAATCATGATTCGTGTTTTAACAAGCATTGTGCGGCCCCAGTGTGTGTGTGTGTGTGAATATATAATTATGTCTAATTAACCAGCATTAAGGTGACATTTGTAAAGCACACCCTGCTCTGTAAATATAATAAACACCGTTGGCAGGAAAGGTTTCCACAGAATCATAATATATGATTTTAAATCAGATGCAGTTGTGTACATTCACTGCTTTATAGTTACAAATAAATTATTACTATATACAGTGCATCCAGAAAGTATTCACAGCGCATAGCACAACAAAATAGATTAAATTCATTATTTTCCTCAAAATTCTACAAACGATACCCCATAATGACAAAGTGAAAGGACTTTGTTTGAAGTCTTTGCAAATTTATTAAAAATAAAACAAAAAATCATATTTATATAAGTATTCACAGCCTTTGCCATGACACTCAAAATTGAACTCCGATGCTTCCAGTTTCCACTGATCGTCCTAGAGATGTTTCTACAACTCGATTGGAGTCCACTTGGGTAAATTCAGTTGATTGGACACGATTGTATCGAGGCACAGATCTGGGGAAATGTACAGAAAAAATTCTGCAGCATTAAAGATCCAGATGAGCAAAGTGGCCTCCATCATCCATAAATGGAAGAAGTTTGGAACCACCGCGCGCCCGGCCAAAGTTGGCGATCATGGGGAGCCTTATAGTCAAGGAGGTGACCAAGTACCTGATGGTCAGTCTGAAAGAGCTCCAGTGTTTCTCTGTGGAGAGAGGAGAACCTCCCAGAAGAAAAACCATCTTGTAGCATCATACTCAAAAAGACTTGAGTGTTGCCTGTCATGTGCCTTTTACTGGCCGCTCTACCATACAGACCTGATTGGTGGAGTGCTGCAGTTCTTCTGCAAGGTTCTCCTCCTCAGGGGTATTGTTTGTAGAATTTTGAGGAAATTTTTTCGGTTTTGGAATAAGGCTGTAACATGGCAAAATGTGGAAAAAGCGAAGCGCAGCGAATACGTTCCGGATGCACTGTAGTTAAAATAGTCTTATTCTTATTCTTATTCTATTATTTGGATGATCATTATGAAAAGAATGTTTTCCTAACAGCACATAATTAAATCCTGCGTTCTTTTTTCGCTTATTTGTGATCAGTCAGCTTTGACCCATCAGTCAAGTTATTAACAAAGACTTAATGAAATTAATCTATGTAATTTTAACCTAAAATGATGAATTCACAATAATAACATGTTCTTTCATTGTCTATCTACTGGAGTATGAGACTAATAGGACAGGTACTGTAGAATTTGTGTACATTATAAAACTATGGTAATTTGAGCATTTTAAAATTATACAGCATCTGTGAACAGATCAGAGTCGTAGCAATGCAAGTCGACATCAAAAACATCTTGTGCTTTCGCACGGTCCATAAAACCTGGCGTCTGTGTGAATCTGTGCACTGGTTCCAGGTGACATCACGCTTCACCGACGCTGCCGATAGCTCATCAGAACAAGACGGAACCGCTGCGACTGCAGAAGAAAACAATAACACGGATCATTTCAGCCTGCCTCGGATCGGCAGAGGAGGATCCGCTCAGGAGCAGGACCCGGAGGCTCTGCGCTGCATGCCATGCGGCTTCGTCTCCGAAGACAAAGAGGAGTTTCTACGCCATATCCAGAGTCACCGTGGCGAAGGGGGCAAGGGCGTGCAGTGTCTGCAGTGCGGGGCGTGCTTCGCGTCGGCTTCCTCCCTCGCCCGCCACCGCTTCATCAGTCACCGGGTAAGAGACGGAGACGGGGACGAGCAGCGCGAGAACACGAGCCACGACGCCGCGGAAGGCGCGGAGTCTCCTGGGTTACCGGCTCTGACAGAAGAAGGGGAAGGCAAGCTCTGCTGCAAAGTGTGCGGACGTCATTTCAGCAAAGCCGCTGACCTTAACACACATTTCCGCACGCACGGCATGGCTTTCATCAACGCCTACAAAGCCGAGAAGCCGGCCTGATAAAGGAAAAAAAAAAAAAAAGTAATAAATGAAGCCGATTAATGCTGATTGAAGCCCCAGTTCCAAATGTGAAGTCCTGCTGTGTTTAAACTGTACTCTCGTCTTATGTGCCTTAATCACACTGCGTCCACGTAGACGGTAACAATGCGGGGTGCATAGGTATTAAACCCTCGCTTTCACAGTTTGTAGTGTTACAATCTAAAAATGAATTCTGAATGTGAGCATACATGTAACATGTAAAAAGGTTCTCTAGTTTAATACGAGCATCAGTTATTAATGTTTTTTTTTTTTTGTGCCCTGACACAAAGTGCTGATTTTGGTGGAAAAGGTTGATATGAGAACCCCATCCCAAAAGTGAAGTGTCATGCTGAGAGATTCCTACCATCTTGTTTGCTTTTCTTCCTGAAACCCTCTTTACCCAGTCATTAACATTCCTTTCATTGTAATACTGCATTTATATAACTCGCATACACGCATACACGGGTCCAAATGTCTGAGAGGACTAGTGCACGAGGAAGTGCTTCTATTTTGCATTCTTATTCTAATTTATCACAGATGTTTTTTCGTTATAAATCATATTATTGACAACAGAATATTCAAATATAAAATGTCAAGCCACAGGCAGATTACACTCCTTCGGGTGTAACAATGTGCACTCAAGCTGGAGCACTCGTTTCTGAGTTTCCACAAAAATTTGTGCAAAACCTTAGGATCTATTTTAGATCAAAAGCTTTGTCGACAATTTCAGATATTTAATGTGGTCAGAGTTTTGGGCCCACTGTATACAGTCGCATATGAAAGAACTGGAACAGAAAGGCTTTTTTTTCCCCCCATGTGCACACTTTTCTTTGATCCTACGCAGAGGAGGGAAGTACTGTGCAAAAGTCTTAATTTTTTCTTTTTTTTTTTTGTACAAACGTTGATGTTTATTTTATGATCTCATTGATCTCAAAAATCTTGCAGAATTCCAGGCCAGGAAAGGAAGCAGCATATTATTTAGCAGAGCACTTTTCAGACAAATCAGAAAGAAAGCATCTGGATGTCAAAAGAAGCAGGTGACCAAGTCGTCGGAGGGACTGTGTCTGGTTCTGCAGGATGTTCAGAAGAACTGAGCAGCACTTTTGCTAAATAATAATAATAATAATATTAATTAAAAAAAACACCAAGTTGCCCCTCTTTTGGGCCCTTGATCAAGGCCCTTAGTCCTCAACTGCTCAGATGTAGAATGAGATTAAAAATGTAAGTCGCTCTGGATAAGGGCGTCTGCCAAATGCTGAAATGTAAAAAAAAACAAATTGTACCTGAGATTATATTTTAAGCAAATGATCATCACAAAAAAAACAACAACTTTATTTTGTTAACTACTGTTTAATGCTAGGAACTTTTCTGGAGACCCAGTTATTCTGTACTATTGCCCAGTACTGTATTAGGGTTGACTCTTGGCTTTGGCCTTGGCTTTGTTTGACCTGATGCTGTTTGTCAGGACTCGTCCAAGCAAAGCAGATTGTTATTAAGCTGTATGTATGTCGCGACTCCATTTGGTTAACTATGCAATATATAAAGTGGTGTAGGTGATTTATACAGGTTTTTTTTTTTTTTTTTTTGCGAACTATGCTTCAATATTGTGGGTTGTTGAGTAAATTACTAGTATGTTACTAGGGTTCTCCTCCTACCGTATCAGGTATCGGTCAGATACCACACTCACCTCCTCATACTTGTGAATTTGTTCCGATACGACCGCACCGTTCCCTGTTCAGCGCCTACATGCTGGCCCTCTACTTGCTTGTTTCAGCGCAGTAAATGTTCGATCAATGTCGACTTTGATGAGAGAGCGACAACAACAATAAAATCACTCTATGAGAGTGAACTGCACGAACCGCAGTCGGGTCAGCTTGTGTTTTCCGCGCTGATGTTTAGTGTCTTAGCAGTGCATCTCTCACTTTGTAATCTGTATTGCCAGCTTAGCTTACCAGTGCATCTCTCCCTGAAGTCTGTCTTGCTAACCGAGCAGCACATCTGTCTCTGTCTTTCAGTGCTTATTTGCATGCGCTCATACCCGCACGTGAATGAGTGAAAAAGCTGCTACCAATTCTAAAATATTTAACCTTGCATTTCAGTTGCTTACTGAGGTGGCACATCGATGTCTTTTCTTATAGACGTGTAGCGATTTCTTTCATTAAATGGAAAACATTTTGTTCAGAGTTCTTCTTATGACTTCAGCAGTAATGTTGTGACAGTGTTATTGTTTCTTCTTTTTCTTCTTCCTTAATGTTTAACAGCAGTTGGAATCCAGAGAGTTGCATTACCGCCGCCTGTAGGTCTCACTCTCCCTCATATTCCCGGCCTCTTAAAGCCGATTTTCCTGTTCCTTGCTTCCTGCCTTGATCTTGTCCGATCATGCTCGGTGTCTTGCACTCCTCGTCTACTTATAAAACTGTTATTGTTTGAGTGGTTGCCATGGTAATGAAGAATCCCAAAGACCCAATGAGTGGCGAGGAGATGATTTCCTTCCTGCCCAATGAAATGTATTTACTGTTAATTAGAATGGTCAGATGTATAAAAAGTATATGACTTTTTCCAGTAAGCACAATTGCATGTAATAAAAGATTATTTTTTTCCTCGCTCTAAAATTCAGTTGATTCAAGTGTGCACATGAAAAAGGATCGGAGAGGATTTTACTCCACACTGAGTCACTCATGTTGAACAGTTGAAATGTTCACGCACTAGTCAAGCAATAGCAGGTGTATTTGATGATGTGCTTCAGACCAAAAACGTTCTTCGCAACAGAAGTACATCTACTTGTACTCAATCTGATAAAAAGTGGTATCTGGTCATCCCCATCCCCGAGTAGGTTCATTTCAGTTCAGATTGTAACACTACACAAACTAGAAGAGTTCAACAGGGCTGAATACCTATGCAAGGCACTGTTATGTAAGTTTACAACAGTACTTTAAGAGAATTTTAATTCTATTTTTAATACTAGCGTGGATTCAGGCTGCATGGCAAATCAGACCTCAGATTTCACAGGGGCAGAGTCAGGATTATTTTATGTCCGGGTTTTAGACAGAACTAACCTCCTCTCTCGAATCTTTTAGCCTTTTAGCCCCGATCCCTGCGCACTCACCTGAGCCTTAGCTGTTAATATTTACAGATGTCTTGTTCCCTACAAAATATACATTGTCTGTTAAAATGCTATCATAACGAAACATCACATGTAATTAAGAGTTTAAGTCACGATTTGTTATCCTAATGAATCCTACCATTATTCCTGATTTAGTTTAGTCGTCATTGTCAATCGGGAATGTTTAAGCTATTAAGAGATACTATATACTGTATAATCACCCTTTATTATGAGCTTTTAAAATGGTTGCCTTTTTGTCTTGCCAAGACAATTCTAATAGATTTTACTAATGTGCATTGACTAAGGTTATATGTGGAAGCCATAGAATAATTACTCTGGGATCCAGTGCTGCCTGAATCAAATGCAGGTGTGTGCATGTGTGTGTGTGTATGAGAGAGAGAGAGATAGTGTTAAAGACTGAAGAATATAAGTTTCAGTTTCTAGGGCTTGGGCTCCACCAAATATTCCCTCTGTGATGCTCTTATTGTGTTAACACCATTAACTAAGCTGTTCTGAAGGATAAATTCAGGAAAGGTTGTAGACTGTAGACAGACACTTTCATACAACAGGCCACACTTATCAAGCTGGATGTGATGAGAGTTACTTGTAAAAAGATTTTAGGATCGAAATAAATTTGGTTACTCGTGCAAATCCTGTAATTTCATATAAAAAAAAAAACACCACTTGTATAATGTGTATAAACTTGAACATAAGAAGACCAACTAATGTAAGCTTCACTTCAAATCATACAATTTGTGTTGATCGAGTTGAAGGTCAGGGACTAAGCTGATACAGGACAATTGAGAACATTTAATGGAACTTATTTTATTATGATCATCAATTAAATAATGTGACCAATAAATGAAGTGAGCCAACGCGATCCTATGAATTGAGACTAATGTAACCGTTCATGTAACCAATGTAATCCAAATGGACGATGAAAAGTGAGTCAAAATAATTTTCTTTTCTCCATTCCTGTGTTTCCAGAGTGTTGTGGGTGTCACGAAACGCGAATGAGCTGTGTGTGTTGGAAGGCGTGTTGCACTTTACAGGCTATTAAAGTACAAAGAAAATCATAATTTCTGAAACTTTTGTAAATCTGATGAAAACAAAATATTAATATAAGAATACACCGATCAGCCATAACATTAACACCATGGCCAGGTGAACGGGTTCCTGGGCACCCAAAACTCAAGCATAGGCTAGTGCATGTCTGGGTCTATGCCCCACACACACACACACACAAAGAAAGTTTAATTATGCATTACAGCGCGCTGTGTAATAGTCTTAGCAGGCAAGGAGTTCAATGTTGTTGATCCAGCCTCCAAATTCCCCAGATCTCAATCCAATCCATCCCTGGGATGTGCTGGAGAATCAGTGTTATGGCTGATCGGGGGGAAATATAGACACAACTTAAAAAAACAAAACAAAACAAAAAACCTAGGTTTGATGTAAACATTTCTTCTACTTTAACATGGATCAGCTCAGAAGGAGTTTTAGCAGAGGAAACTGTTTGTTATATATATTTACGTTTAATACTCCCAAACCATCATGAGTTATTGTAATAAGGTTCATTCCTTAATTTGTTGGCTATTGTAAATAAAAATCAGCAGTCACATTACTTGTGTATTGTATTTCTCTTTTATTAAAGCTCGGGCTCTATTATGGATGAGACAGTTCCTGGATTATAACAGATGAGAATTTTTATTTGTGCAATTAAACAATCTCCAAGTGCATGTAAAATCTCTCTTAATTAATGAATTTTAAGTCAAAATAAATCTCGTACTCTTACAAAATATATACCATAGTTTCTTCTAAAGAGAAAGGACGACCAGTAATATAAATAGAATGATTCAAATGTATATAATGGAGCAGCAGCAGCTTGGATCCTAAAGTGCGGTTCATTGAAATGTGCCTGAGAAGTAATCGCTGCTGAAATGTCCGAGTTCTCTTTATCCATTGCAATATTACGCTGAGATTTATTTTCCTTTGTGCGTATAAATATATAATCTATTCATTTTTAAGCAACAATCTAAACCAAAGAGATAAATGAATGTAAATGCATTAATTACCATAGATTTGAAATCCTATTTAGAATAGAATAAGCATCAAGTTTACTATTTTATCTGAAATCTGGGCCAAATCTTTATCAAAGTGTCACATAAATCATTAAGGTGCACTCCTCCAGACTGAGCGTCAGATTTTCAGGTGGATTCATTGCTCGTACGGTGATTTTATAACAACTTGAATGGACTTGGCCAGACTATGAAACATTCAGCAGTAACTAGTAAGCTAAGTTAACATTGGCAGGTTATTTCATTAGCTCTCACATCTATCAGGGAACATCCGGTATACGTATAATATTCCCAGCCTCTTAGTGAATGTATTCCAACAGCAGCAATGCAAGGGGCTGCAGAAGGAGAAGAATTCCCAACATGCCTAGTTTTGGTGCCCCTGGATAAGACGGACAGAGAACAAATCTCATGTTAGCAAGCGTGACAATGAACATGATTGCATTCATACAGTATATTATTTCACTGTAGCAACCAGACTGAGGTTATGGAAAGCTAGTGAAGGAGTGTGCATGTACAGTACAGATGTGGGGTGTTCGATTACATAATATGGATTACTTATATTGAATAATATGTCTATGATTGATTGTATCCTTGTTGAACTAAGATAAATGAATTAAAGATTTAAGATACATTGAAATTGAAAGTAGATAAAAAGAAAATTGCTAAATATTTCTCCATATTGTGCATTTCTATCTATAGAGTCTCATTCATGTAAGCCTACAGCGATGCACACTGATTCCTCTCTTAAGCACCTAGCAGCGATTATAGCCTAACTATTGAGATGCTGAGCAACTAAACATAAAACTTTTTTGTTCCAGGGGTAGATCATAAACCCTCATAAATAATAACAACTGGTTGAGAAATTGCCAGAAAACCTGTCCTGAGACTGCGGTAGAGATTTAAACAGCTGGCCAATGAGAAAGACCCCCAAGATATCAGCTGGCCAATGGGAAAGCAGTCCTGATAATGGGGAAAACATCTGGTGTATTTGTATCAGAAGGGCAACGTAGGGCAAAACGCAGCAGTGAAACTGAAAAACTTTTAATGTCAGTTTTTCATTTGCAGTTTTTTAAAATGTAATTTTCATCTTTTCATTTATTTTTATTTATTGTATTTTTCAGTCCTTACTGTGCAATCCTGGCACAAATCTAATTCCATATAGATCACTGTTTTTGCCTTGGGCCTTTAAATAAAAGTTTACTTTTATTCATGCAAATCAGGTTCAATTTAATTACACATGCACACATTTGCATACTTTTGAATGTTGGAATGAAAATAAACTTCTTTTCACACAATTTAAAGGAATATTTGTTGGAATATCATCATACAGGTTCACATTCTGTACCTGCTTTCTGTGGCAATGTGGTTGTGGTTTCAGCGCTTTGTGCCACCAGGCCCATCGCCTCATCTACGGCTGCCTTCTGATCTACTGACAGTGAAGAACGCTGAGACGTTGTTATGGCTGCTGCGTTGTCAGGACCCAAAGCTTTCAACTGGCTCACTGACAGTGCCTGATCAAACAAACAAAAAAAATCAGAATAATGCATTTAATTTGCAAAGTATGTATCCAAAAGTGATGGATACATCAAACAGTAGGTAAGGGGTAAAGGTGGTGGCTCAAATGCTTAGGGCTCCGAGTTACTCATTGGAAGGTTGGTGGTTCAAGCCCTAGAACTGCCAAGATGCCACTATTGAGCCCTTAAGCAGAGCCAGTATCCCCAGTGTGCTCCAGGGGTGTTGTATCCTGGCTGACCTTGCCTTCTGAGCCCAGCTCCCTATTTGTCACAATTTAAATTGTATTAAAAGATAATACAAGTACCCAAGATGCTTTTTTAAGAGCCCATACAAAAATTAAAACCTCAAACGAAAAACAATAAATATGTCTGGATTTGCCGACCTGGCTAATGTCCTCACACATTTTTGTGAGAGGGTGGGAACTTTATCTAAAGAAACCATCCTATAAGAACCAGCAATCTAGACCAATCGGCCATAAAATTAAAATGTAATACATTAAGCCTCATATTGTGTAGGTTCCCCTTGTGCAGCTCTGCGTCCTCAGGGCACGACTGCACAGGATCTCTGGTGGAGCACTGTGGTGTCTGGCACCAGTACATTGGCGGCAGATCCTTTACATATCTTATTGTTTTTTTCCCAGCACATTTAATGGATGCTTGATTGGATTGAGATCTGGGGACTTTGATGGCTGAAGCAACAACATTAACCCTTTGAAGTCTGCAGGTGTTTTGAGGCCTCCTTGCATGCGACTGTAAGTCCCATGCACAGCAGGCTGTAGTACACTGGAAAGATGATCTTTCTATCCTGGCTATTCCTATGCGTGTTACTTGGACTTTTCTTTGTGATCGGACCAGATAGTCTGGCCTTTGCACCCGCAGGCATAGATGAGCCTTGGGTGTCCATGATCCTGTCACAACCATCATTTATCTTTCATCATTTCATCTTCTATACACCGCTTATCTTGAACAGAGGCACAGGGTGCCTAAAGCCTATCCCAGGATACATATCCCTGGGGTACATGCATCACAGGACACACCCTCATTGCGGGCAATTTGGGAATGCCAGTTAAACTAATCTGCATGTCTTTGGACTGTGGGAGGAAACCGGAGTACTCAGAGGAAACCCACCAAGCGCGGGGAGAACATGCAAACTGCATGCACACGGACCCGAGGTGAGAATCCAACTCTTGCTCCAGGAAGTGCAAGGCCGACAGTGCTAACCACTACGCCATCGTGCCGCCCCTGTCACCCTGTCACTATTCATGTTATGGCTGATGTCTGTAAAGCACAATGTATATCAAAGTTGAATGATTGTAACAACACAGAAGGAAGACAGGACGACTCACCGCCAGACAATTAGGAGGGATGAGAGCGATGGCAGATTGATGGATGTATGACAGTACTGAGGAGTTTAGATATCCCAGCTCAGTGGCATTCAGGCCAGCTGCATACGGAAAATAATGCATTATTATTATTATTACACACAAATTCAAATGCACTTAAGATGACATATTTACAAAATTAATATGACACACAGTATTTACACAGTTATTTGTTCCAAACTTATTTGCAATTAGCTTGACAGTTTCATGGTTCTTGACTATGAAATATCATTAAGGAACTGTGCAATTATAGCTCAAATTAAAACTCAAGTTGTTTCCTATTTGGGACAGACCAATGATGTTGCCCATGACGCAAACGTCAGTTTCACTCCAGCCTTTAGGGTGACCGAATGCAGCCACGGCTTTCTTCTTCAAACTCTCCAAGACACTCAAAGGACAGGAAGCTTGGCCTATATCCCCCACTGCGTCCCTGATGCAGAGCAAAACAGATTCCAACACCCAGAGCGCTGAATAAGAATCACTTTTTTGTATTGCTCAGCAATGTCTCCGTTTTATTGATGCTTGAATCTCACTTAAATTCTGTAGTGTTGAGCTGGTCTGTTTCATTAGGCTGCAGTCCGCAGATAAACTGGCCCAGGCCGGACATCTCGAGTGCGCTGAGTTTACCCACTTTCATGCCATTCCTGCTCAGGAAACCCCGCACGACTGCTTCCTTCTGCAAGAACCACAACATCAACATGCGTTACTTTTTACACACAGTTCCAAATTTCTAACATAATGCTGCATGCGTTAATGCGTGAATGCTACATAACCCGGAAAACACATAGCCGTTTCTGCTGTGGTTTTGCGTCTTTGAGTTGTACAGTATATTACCTGTGTTTGGTTCCACGGGCAGACGGACAGAAACTCGAGCGTATCCATTGAGGAGATGCTAAGATTTTGAAGTTGTTTTTCACTAAAGCCCTGAGAAACACAACCCATCTCCACGATCTTCGATTCGTTAAGCATTGATACATCACCCAGTGCCTGAAAAGGAATAAAGTACGTATAGTGTATATATATAAAATATAAAGTATGTATTCTGTATATACAATAAGTGCATAAAACATTAGCCCTTTTGGAAAATGACTGATTTGAAAATTTCTTGCATGAGCTACACAACATGGTATTCTGTATGAAAACTGACTGATATTTCGCTGTATTGCGAGCATCTGGTGTGTGTGTGTGTGTGTGTACGTACCTCTATAGCCTTGTCTTTTAGCGCTGCAAGTTGCTCTTTAGTATAGTTACAGATCTCTCCCAAGATAGAGACAGCGTCTTTAAAGGTACTGGTCGTCATGCTGGACAGCTGAGCAGGGCTCCAGAGCACATTTCCCTCCCTCAGCTCCTCAATCTTTGCCAGAGTAGGTACTACGGCTAAAGTGATGATAAATCATAGTAAGAGTCTCTCTCTCTCTCATTTTCCTTCCAAACTGTGAACATGCTGTTTTTGTTTTGAAACCGTCTCCATTTCTGATTTCAAACACTTGCTACATAGAGGAGCATTTCACAGAGGGAAGGCAAATTACGCATTTACGTACTATATAATAGTCAGCAAGTGGTGGTATTACCGCTGCAAAATCTACACCACCATAATTTTGGTTATGTAATGCAACACCATGCACAAATGTAGTGAAGTAGAAAATACAGATAGGATGTAGTGGAGTAAAAGTAAAAAGTATGCACTAATACAAATATTCGAGTAAAATACAGATATCCAAGAATAAATGCTTTATAAATCAAGGCTATTGAAACATGACTGAGCAAAGATTATAACTCGGATGCCGCTTTTGTTTACATAATTTCTGTATAGACCCACTCTCTCTCCTGCGCCGTTGCTGAGTGACTTGGGTTTTCAGGTGAAACAGTTTGCGCTGGAGGGCTGAAAGATCCGGCCAGGCACGGAACTCCGCCGGGACCAGACCTGCCACCTGAGCCTGAACGGTGCTTTGAAGATCTGACAAAGATTTCATCAGCCAGGTCTGCAGAGGAGAGGGAAATGTAGGGGTTACAGGATCAACCTCGGCGTTATAAACAGAATATGAAATGTATGTACTGTACAATGGGGGGGGGGAGAGAAAATTTAGGTGTTTATTGAGAAATCTGTTTCAAATACACTATGTTGATAGCATATCAGCATTTTCATAATAAAAAAAAAATATTCAGCTAAATGAATTCCTAATATTTGTTTTAAAATGAGTATAACTATAGCTGTAGATACACTAGCCCAATAGAATCAATATATTATTATGCATACAGTATGCATGTTTAAATTAGAGCTGTCAATCGGTCAACATTTTTAATCTAATTAATCTTAGTCATAGTGTGTGATTAATCACAATTTAAAATACTCTGATATGCTTATATTATAAATGTGCATTGTTGGAATAAAAGAATTCCTGACAAACTAATTAGAGACAACAGATTATGCAGTTTTATAATATCAGAAACATTAATGTTTAACAAATCTCTAGAATGCATGCAGTGTGGCAGCCCAATTAACAGCAGGCTCAAAACCCCGGATCCTCAGATCTGAAAATCAACTACCTAGAGCCCTAGCCGCCTGAGTCACCACTCCCACATCATATGTTTAATGGATTTTTGTAAAGGTAGCTCGAGCACACAGCTTTGATTTTTCTAATCTTCCATCTAGAAGCTTTGTATAACGAGACTTGCAGTTCAGCACATCTGTTGATGTTTCCTCAGTCATCTTATTATACATACCATTATCACACACAGCCGGGTAACCGCGCTGCTACAGTATAATGGGAAGCCATTAGGGTCAAACTTGGTCAAATGTGTTAAAAAAAAATATAGTAATGCCTTGAAATTTCTAGAGTAAATCACATTAATGCATAACAGAAGAGCTCCGCTTTACTCCCAAAAACCCACTCAATCAGCTGTAACGTTTTTCATGCCTCCAACACATCAAATCTAACTAATAAAGAACTATAATTTGGAAATCCTGGCCTACAAACAATTCTCTAAAAAAAAAATAGCTCAAACTGTATGTCATTTATAAAATGCTGCATATTTCTACTTATCGGAAAAAGACAGTGGAACGAGTCAGAGCAGTCTAAGAATAACACACACCTGAGAAGGCAATGCGTCAAGGGCAGCATCATTCAGTAAGAGGAGAGGACCCAATGACCTTACGACATTCTCCGACCAGTTAGATGGCGACCTAGATGAAACGACAGAGCGATATTTCATTACAAGATTATAATATCACATACTTCCACTTAGGAAGCCCAATCACACTACAGCAAAGACTTTAAGTCAGGGGTTCATTTATAATTGCATGTAAAGCAGATCCGCACCATTTACACTATATCTATTGTTTCCATGAAAGTATTTTTTTAATGTCTTCATTCATAGTGACATACTGTATTTTTTTAATAGGGCTAATTACCTTGGACAATGGTTTTTGCTATTTAACAGATATAAATCCATCGACTTTCTACATCAGCTGAGCAAATTGTACAAGGAGCAGCAGACACACCAGTTAACAGGGTTGCCAGATTTGGCCCTATGAAGCTTGTCTGGAAATAAATATAATGAGCTTCATACAAGGACTCATTTTTGTATAGACGATGAGTGAGTGAGTGCGAGAGACAGAGAGACTTATTTATTCATATGATCTACTTCATAATTGATCTTTGGAATACACAGTACAGTATCTTACAGTAAAAATGGGTTTGGACATCATATACACAATGTTTGCACTTTTCATCTTACTTTCATTCATTCCCTATACCTCTTATCCTGCAGGCACATGGAGCATATCCCAGGGGACTTGAACCAGATGGAGTACAGTCTGGATGGGGTACCAGTGTACTGCAGGGCACAAGCATGCACACACTCACACTACAGGCAATTTGGAAAAGCCAATTATACTAATCTCCATATCTTTGTACTGAAAGTTGTCGATGCCCAGCTGCCTATTACTGGGTCACTTACGTCATTATTAACATCACGCTGTCTCACTAAAATTTCTACAATCACAAGCTGCTGCCGCCTTTTCACCGCTGCAGTAGTTATGAATAACAGTAGAATAAGATACAGTAGATAGAGAGTGGTGTCTTTAAGGTAGGGGACTACGCTACCCATAGAAATTTGTGAGCACATTGAACAGAGGTCCTCTGGAGGCCTGGGGAATGTATCTGCAAGACGCTAGTGCCCTCACGGTGACGTTCAGAGCCTCAGGTTTCAGAGAGGAGATCCAGGTTGGGTCCAGTTCACACACAAGCGGCCCCAGAGATGTGATATCCGCTGCAGACACTGCAGATGCGTTCTTCCCCTGAGGAGATACGAACAATGGAGATTGACTTTTCAGATTCTTAAAATTCTGACAGATTTAGCTTTTTAGAGATTATTTGTGTCAACGAAAGATCCTCACAGAGATAAGTCAAATGTGTGTGTCTATCTATGCGTGTGCGCGCGTGTGTGGTCGTGGTACCAGGCAGCTGAGGGCTTTATTTCTAAGTTCCCGGCGTGATGGTGCACTGTTAGGTAGGGACGACAGGTTGGCTTGACTCATCTTCTCCAGGAAATAAGGACACATGGAGGACTGGAGACCCTGAATCACCTGTATCCTGTAATGGGGTAGAAATGTGTTTAGTAAGTGTGCGTGTTCTTACCCATAAATAAGCATAGTACTGTACACTGCCTGCCCCTAAAAAAACTTCAGTCTGCATCAAGCAAAGAAACCACCGAAATAAAAAAGTAATAAAGAATGATCTTTTAGTGCTTAGCACTTTTGCCTGGCACCTCCAGGGTCCTCGTTCGATTCCTGGCCGGGTTCGATTCCCGCCTCTGTGTGCATTGTAGGTTAGGTTAATTGGTATTCCCAAAATTGACCGTAGAGTGTGAATGTGTGTATGTGTGTGTGTGCCCTGTGATGGATTGGCACCCTGTCCAGGGTGTGTACCCCGTCTTGTGCCCCAAGTCTCCTGGGATAGGCCCACCGTGACCCTGAATACAGGACTAAGCGGTATAGACGATGAGTGATCTCTTTGTCTCTTTGTCAGAGATCACATAAACAGTGACGTTTAAAGTGAAGTTGCATTGTAAAATACTCTCAACACTCAACTGACACTCACAACCATGTTTAATCATAAAAATAGGAGGAGAATATTTCCACACTCACAATGTGAGGACTCATAGAATTAGAATTAAACAGCTGTGAGATTCATCAGGGAAAGAAAAAAGATAATTTGCTAGGGAGCATAAAGATTTGACATTGGAGCAATGTAAAAAGCATACGTGGTCTAATTGAAATGAGTTTCAGAAAGTAAGAATGGGAAGCGCATGAAGCAATGCACCCATCATGCAGTGTGGTCACTGTACAGGCCTGTGGAGGCAGTGTTATGAGTTACCGATCGGAAGATCAGCGGTTCAAGCCTCAGCTCCAACAGATTGCTGTTGTTGGGCCCTTGAGCAAGGCCCTTAACCCTGTCTGCTCCAGGGGTGCTGTATAATGTCTAACCTAACAAAATTTGGATAAGAATTTCATTGTCCAGTAATGCACATGTGACGAATGAAAGCGATGCATTTACAGTATTTCTTTCCTGATGGCGTGGGCATATTCCAGAACTCCACATTGTGCCGAAATCAAAGCTAAACAGACAACAAAAATAAATAAATAAATAAATAAATCGTGTGTATGATTTTTCATGACCAGGCAGTGTGTTAGTATTATTGTAGTATATCTGTATAATATATATATATATATATATATATATAAAGTAATACGGTAGATGGATCATTAGCAGAGCTGGAATGGCCTGGAACTCTGATTTGCTGATGTTTGTGAAATATTTGGGTCTTTGCTTCTCCAGACTCTGGAACAGTTTGCTAGCCATGCAGTGCACCTGGAGGAGAACAGGATGGGGAGAATCAGTTGAATGTGGTGGGAAAAATAAGAAACCACATTTTTATAAGAAATGAACTATGACTTACCTGTGTCCTAGAGAGCAAGTTTGAAGACTTGGCAAGTGTTTGAGTTGATTCCATGGTATCGCTCTGAGCAATGCCATCAATCATGTCACAGGTCACACCCTGGACAGCCTGGCCCAGCTTTCTGTTAAGAAGCAGTGACGTTCGATTTTCTAGCAGATTGACGCCCTGTATTTGTGCATTTGATTATTATATTTCATCTTTTGGTTTTAATTATCAACTGGCTCACCTTATCTGGTCAAGTTTGAGCCCATTACCCACAGTCTTCTTCAGAAGGTAAACCGACTATGGAGAAAGAAACAAAGACCAGGAAGAGAAGATGAACAAACAATAAAGGTGCTCAAGATTCATACAGTATATTGGGTGGATAATATGAAAAAGAAAAGCAGTATATACCAGTTTTAAATAATTCATTTTTCCAATTAAAAAAAATGCCTTTTTAAACTATATGAACCAAAAAAGACAGTGTGTACCAAATTTATCCAGAAGGATAATACTAGTACTATAAGAATAATCTGCTATAATAATCACAGGTAAAATGCATTTGTGTGTTTGTTTACTTGTACTCTGGACCAGCTGCGGCCATCAAGCTGATCTAAGGAATTCAGGTTTGCTTTGTCAAGCATGGAGAGAGGGAGTGAGGCGATAAGTGCATCTGGAATTTCCTTCACCAAATAACTTGCATTCACATCAGCACGCATCTGAGACAGAGAGAGAAAGAGAGAGAGAGAGGAAGAGGCACTGAATCCAACTTCCTTCTCATTTAGCTTTATAATAAATATACAACTTTATTAATATAAATATATAACTAATATATATATATAGCATCCTTACCCCTACAAGCAGGGCCTTTTTTTGCAGAGAAGACAGCATCACACTTATATTTTTCAAGCCTTCATTTCCTAGCAGGCCTTTTGCCTTGACATTCTTGAGCAGGTCAGTGTCCACACCCCTCACCATTGAGCCCAGGGACAGCAATGTCTCACTAGTGATGTCCTACGAAGGAAATGAGGGAAGATGAAAACTTTTTGGTAACCTGGCAGTCAGAAGGACACGACAGGACAAAAAGAACAGCCTGAAACTTCACCTTGTCCAATAATTTCTGGGCCAGGACTTTTGCCTGAGTCGGCTTCCATTCTGTTTGAAGCAAGCTGGACATGGTGCTACGAAGAGTGTCTCTGCTGATACTGGACAGCATGGAGGGAGAGAGAACGGACATCCCGGTGCCCAGAGAGCCCAACATCTCAGAAGTGGGAGGCTCACCGTCTGACATCATCTTCCTCACCAACTGCTTCCTCATCTGATAGAGACATTTAAAAAAGAGTGAGTGACAGCAGGGAGGAGTATCAAGGGAAGGGAGCAAACAAAATACATATAGGGAAACACAAATGGTCTGGAATTAAAGTGAAAAAAGAAGAGAGGACTATGAGGTTAAACTCGGGTGTAAAGTTCATTCTGTGTTTCTGGTAAGCTTCATTTAGAGGCCTTTTTCTTTTTTTTTTTTAGATAAACAAATATTGAGTAAATCAAATTGTACATAGGAATGCCTCAGGCTACAGTATGTCCACATTACAAGACACATTGTTGCATGCCGTAACAGTTTACATTCTTAATTATAATAAAGTGACATTTATCTGACTCTCATGTGGACATGTCTGTCCTTAAACGGCACGCATGGATGCATCGATACCTCTTAACTTCCAGCATCTGGATTGAAACATGTCATATTTGTGCGGCCACTCATTCATTTCAAGCAGACAAAAATATGCCTGGGACTGTGACAAAATCAAAACGCTGAATGCATTCCGATCTGTTTTTGGCTGTGTGTGGTGCCTGGTTTTCTTCCTTCTTCTGGGACTTAACAAATACAGCTGACTAACTGCTTGCTGCCTTACAGAAAACCCCAAACATATTTTTTTTTGGGCTACTGTAAAATCGCATCCATTGTTTGAGTGGTTGCATGAAATCGTCATGTGGTTTAACCCAGATGAGTAATGTGTACGTAACCTAAGAAGTATGAAGATTGTGTATACTGTGTACACTGTGTTCATGCATGCATCTGAGCATCTACAAAGAAGAAGGAATCAATTAAAACCTTTACTGACCTCAGCGGTCCCAGTCTGTTCACAGGACCCCAGCTTAGGCAGCAGCCTCTTGACTGTTGTCGCATTTAGAGACTGAGGTTCATCGTAGAAACAGACAAGATGTCCAAGTCTGTACAAGCAAGAGGAGATGAAGTGAAGTCTGTTTACAGTGTAATCGAGAAATTTCTATAATTGTGTTATAGAAGGAGCTTTAACTTGTACAAGGCCATGATGAAATCTTATTAAAAAAAAAAAAACACGATATAAAAGCTCTAGACGGGACACACCTATCCATGTGGTTGGGGAAGTTCTGGGCTCCATTGAAACACTCTAGCTTGAGTCGTTGCATTAGTGTCTTGGCTGTCTCAGTCTGCATCCCGCTAACATTACTGAATGAAAACGAGAACTCGGGAGACTGGAAGAACTTGCACAACTGAGAGAAAGAGACCGAAATGTGAAAGAATCAGTTGATACACGATATTCGAAAACATGCCATTTCAAGCTGGAATGAAACCGAGAATATATGAGAATATTCATTTTGCACAATGTCGATGCCATTGATCTGACATTTTATATATTTCAAATAGTAACAGATGGATTCCTTCTACATGAATTTCACTTCATAAATAACACAGTGCCAGATTTCACCGTTATTTTATTTGGTGAATAATAATAATAATAATAATAATAATAATAATAATAATAAAAACCCCTGCTATGTTCATATTAATGAAAAATTTGCAATCAAATGGACAGCATCATATTAGTTTTGGAATATATTTTAATTTTGTTCTCAAAAAAACAGCTTAAGCTTCAAAGTATGCTAGAGTGTGCTTTAGAGTTTGCTCTAAAGCCATAGGTCCCAAATTAGGGTCCATGCCAAAGGTCACAAGGGTGTGTGCGAGGCTTTGCCTATTAAAAGTCTGCAGAGAAAACAATTTTTTTATGTATATTTGCTGGCCTGGATTGGGGTGGGTTGTTGCGTTGTTGCGTTGTTGTTCTTAGATTCAACCGGGGGGTTCCAGGGTAAAAAGGTAGGAAACCACTGCTCTAAAGGGTGTAATAAGGAAACATGATTCAGAACAACTGACCTCTTCTGAGGGAATGCCCCTGACTTCTGCCTCAGGCAGTCGTGAAATGAAACGTCCCATCATCCTCAGCACATCAGCCTTCAGCCAAGGTGTTTTGGGCTGACAGCCAGGAGCTGAAGAATTGTCTGAAGAGATACAGAGAATTTAGCAGTAATTGGTGTTGCTATGGGGATCGCGGTGGTGTAATGGCTAGCTCTTAAACAGTGGTTCGATTCCCGTCTCTGTGTACATGGAGTTTGCATGTTCTCTCCATGCTTGGTGGGTTTCCTCCGGGTACTCTGGTTTCCTCCCACAGTCCAAAGACCAGCAGATCAGGCTAATTGGCGTTAGTGTGTGAACGAGTGCGAGTGTGTGTATACGTGTGTCTTGCAGTGGATTGGCACCCTGTCTAGTGTCTACACTGGCTCACGCCTTAAGTCTCCTGGGATAGGCTCCAGGCCAGCCAGGACTCGGAATACTCGAACAATGAGTGATGAGTGGTGTTGCTATAGCAGACAGGACATCACATGCAGTATTTCTTGCTTTTATTCATTGCACATTCAAATTCACTGGATTTCATGATTACAGAATCCTATTTTTAATTTATGATTTCCCTCCTCTTCATTAGGCTTCCATCCAACCATATTGGAACCTTTGTAGTCCAACTATGGGCTGTGGAGGCTAGTGGTGACCATTGAATTTATTACTATTTCTAAAACTGTGGTAACGTTCACACACCAGCTAACTCAATCTGCATATCTTTGGACTGTAGGAAGAAACCGGAGTACCAGGAGGAAACCCACCAAGTACGAGGAGAACATGCAAACTCCATGCATCAGACCCAAGGCAGCAGTTTGAGGGGACTTACGCATTGCATGTTCTGCTGGCATTTGCGGACTGGGACCACTGGAAAGGTTACGAACAGGAGCACAGCTGGGATCATTTTCAGCGACTCTGTTTTTCATCCACTGCCTGATATCATTCCTTTGGCCTTCTGAAAGCGAGACGAAGACCTCATTGAACGTCAGCATCCTAAGAAAAGCAGAAATAAATAAAGAAATAATAATTTAAAAAAAAAACATATAGTACTGTAGATTTATTGGTGTTTTCCCTAATTTCGCTCTCTGTCTGGCTACCACCACATTGCCATTACTCACATATCGCCGAGTTGTGGGCCCTGCAGCGTCTGCGGCAGCATTAGCGAAGAAGGTGATGTCTCTAGGAAAGGCTTAGCCGCCCACAGAAGCTTTTGGAGCTGTTCTGGATTAAACTGAGTAGCATTCTGTTCAATGGCCACCCAGGAGACAGAAGCCAAGAATGCTCGCATGAAACAGTTTGTCCTTTCCTAAAGAGAAAAATATCAGGACACAGAGAAGGATAAAGGATGAAAAGAATATCATAAACATTGCATGGGTGCTAGCATTACAAGCCACCTTCTTGCTTTTTCTTTTTGCATATTTCACCCTTACATGATTGAGAACATTAAACTAAATTTCTATATTACACAAAGATAAGCCAAGTAAATATAATTTTTCTTCAATTTAATTGTGTTCTCAAAAACCTACCTGGTTTTATGTTAAAAAATAATTGCCCCCTTGCTAAATTCTGAATGAACTGTAATCTTTGGAAATTTTACCTGCCACGCCCAAACCTGGTGACTAAAAGACCTACTGAGTCACTTAAATAGAACCTGTCTGACAAAACTAGGTTATCCACAAACAGAGAAAACCTGGAACAGTGCTGAACCATGTAAATAACTGCAGGTCTCACGTGCCTCAGTTAGGGTCAGTGTTCATGATTCAACAATAAGAAGGAGAGAGTCTGAGCAAAAAAAACAAACAAACAAAAAAAAATGGACAAAAAGGATATCATACCAACAGTCAAACATGGTGGTGGTAGTATGATGACCTGGGGCTCCTTTCAGCTTCAGGACCTGGACGACTTCCCATAATTGATGGAACCATGAATTCTGCACTTTATCAGAAAATCCTGAAGAAGAATTTCCGGCCATCATGGCTGCAGTTGTTACCGTTAAGGGTGGCAGAACCAGTTATTAGGTTTACGGGAAATTACTTTTCCACATAGTGCCAGGCAAGTTTGGGCAGGTTTTTTTCTCGTAATAAATTAAATCATCATTTAGAAATTGTGTCTTGAATTTCCTCTGGTTATCTTTGTATAATATTAAAATGAATTTGATGATCTGAAGTGTGATAAATATGCAAAAATAAATCAATCAATCAATCAATAAATAAATCAATCAGCACCGTATACACATGAAGCACTAACCGTGGTGTTCCACATGTAGTCGATCAACTGCGGCAGACTCGAAGAGTTGCACATTTTTTCTGTGATGTTCTTAAGTTAAACAAAGAACAAAAAACTTTCAAATTATATTAAATGTTTAAACTCGTACATAAGAATATACAACTGGGTAAGTGGTGTGTATTAGTTTGTGCAGTACCAAGGGTGGTTCTGTGTCATTAGACTTCCAGGTGAAGACGGGGAGAGAGGGGATCGAAGAAAGAAGGGAAGGAAGTAGAAACATAGGGTTTCCATTTGTCATGTTCTCGGGTTTGTGGAAGGAGCTAAAGTTTGGGTGAGTGGGTGGGGGGTTGGGGTCCACATGTTACATGTTATTGTTTAATTGACAAATATCAAAACCCTAAAAGCTTTTTATGTTAAAAAAAAAAAAATGTACAGTATATTCAAACACGCCAGAATAAATGTTTCCATAACGGCAGCTGAAGCTTTTACCTGTTAAACATATGTGCCTTTAGGAAGGGTGGAGGGTACCCTAAAGCAAAGCAGCAAATTTACATTGTTAATACATAATGCAAAATACAGCATCCTAGAGAAATATCTACTGATGTTATGAAAAATGAAAGGAAAAGCTGGAACAACCCCAGCTAAGAGCTCTACTAAAGCCATATTGAAGTATTATCGAATCATTTCAGGAAGCCAGAAGAATTCTGAATAAACTCTAAAATCGAGTCTATTTTGAACCCTTTTCCTTTGTGCCACTCTTATATAATTTTGATAGCTGTTTATGCCAATCCCCTCCTAAACCCCCCCCCCCCTTCCCCTCCAAAACCAAAAGTGATACCTCCAAATCTCCAAAAGAAGCCCTTTGCAGTTGCTTTGCAATAGCTAATTTACATAGACACTGTAATGGCATGTTCGGAGGAGGAGTGTAACTGACGGAGTTTGAGGTTTAAAAAGGAATATTTCAGCTGGAGCATTAACAGACAGACCATTAAAGATACACAAACAGACTGGTGTTCTTTATTGCTTTCCCATATACTGTACATACTGTACACATAATGCAGAAAAATCACTGCTACTGCTTCCTGTCTTTAATGATTAAAATCATGCTTTTTGACCCTTTTTGAACACGGTAAAGGTGTAGCTGGTTGATGGAAGAACTCCCTCCCCATCACAATAACCCCTTGTCTCCTGAACACCCAGACAGGGTGTGTTGTTGTTGTTGCTGTTCATTCTCAATGCACCATAGTGCACTTCTGAGCTTCATCGCATTTCTACTTCATCTGGTCTTTCATCTATAAATAGATAACGTCTGAGCACTTACTAGATTACGAGAAATTCCACACTACTACTAAAATCCCTTAATGCTTCCATTAGTTCCTGAGATGGCAACATGGGGTTCTTTTCTCCTAACCATCAACAAGTTATTCACACCACTTAAGAAGCATTCCACTCTTTCCTGCTTTCTACTGCTGATAGACTCTAGATCATTACTTCTCCACATTTAAAACAACTTGATCCTAGTCATTTAATGGATGAAAAACCGTTTTGTTTTAGATGTTTGTACAGAAAAATCGAAGTGATCTGGGATTCAGCCTTGTGTTCGGCGCTAGTTAGCTTTCTAGCTCACCTTAGGCATATACATAAAACCACACAGAGGTGATTCGGAACGCTGTGTGATTCTCTCTCAGTGCTGCGTTCTCTACAGACCTACTTTCACCCACATTACATTAGTGTAATTAATGATTACCTGATACATATAGTGTGATACATATAATTAATGTCCCAGTGGTGTTATCATCCATTATTATCGTCTTATCAGATTGCTTGGGCGTGAGTAACAGCTGTATAAATTTTATTATCACTAAACATTGTCCAACACATTCAAATTCGGTGTGTGTAAGAATCACATTTGTTCCACATGCCATTAAGTACGGGAAAAAAGAAGCATAAAAATATACACAAAATACACAAATAGCAACAACAAAAATAAAGACAGTAAGCAGTTATACTAATTTTTACCTTTTTTTGAGCATGTGGTCATCTGTAGGAGAAAAACAATATGGTAAGGTTAATTACACTAGCTGATGATTTTCTTTGTTGTAAGGTCAAAAGAAATCATACAGTATATTTGCATTTCTCCTCTCTTGATGCATTTCTTCTACTCTCACATGCAACATTATATGGGCAAAAGTATTTGGCCAAACCTGCAATGGCATTGTATCCAAATACATATACTGTACAGGTCCTTCTCAAAAAATTAGCATATTCTGATAAAGTTAATTATTTTCTGTAATGTACCGATAAACATTAGACTTTCATATATTTTTGCAGCTAGCTATCAGGAGATTTTGGAGCACTTCATGCTTCCATCTGCTGAAAAGCTTCATGGAGATGAAGATTTCATTTTTCAGCACGACCTGGCACCTGCTCACAGAGCCAAAACCACTGGTAAATGGTTTACTGCATGGTATTACTGTGCTCAATTGGCCTGCCAACTCTCCTGACCTGAACCCCAAAGAGAATCTGTGGGACATTGTGAAGAGAAAGTTGAGGGATGCAAGACCCAACACTCTGGATGAGCTTAAGGCCACTATCGAAGCATCCTGGGCCTCCATAACACCTCAGCAGTGCCACAGRCTGATTGCCTCCATGCCAYGCCRYATTGAAGCARTSATTTCTGCAAAAGGATTCCCGACCAAGTATTGAGTGCATAACTGAACATAATTATTTGAAGGTTGACTTTTTCTGTATTAAAAACACTTTTCTTTTATTGGTCGAATGAAATATGCTAATTTTTTGAGATAGGAATTTKGGGTTTTCATGAGCTGTATGCCAAARTCATCAATATTAAAACAATAAAAGGCTTGAACTACTTCAGTTGTGTGTAATGAATCAAAAATATATGAACGTCTAATGTTTATCAGTACATTACAGAAAATTATGAACTTTATCAGAATATGCTAATTTTTTGAGAAGGACCTGTACTTCAATATGGAGACATTTCACAACAGCTTCCATTCCACTTGGAAGGCTGTCCACAAGATTTTGAAGAGTTTCTGTGGGACTTTGTGCCCTTTTGTTTTGTAAAAAAAATGACGTCAGGCACTGATGTTGGATGAGAAGGCCGAACTCGTAATCCTTGTTTCAGTTAATCCCAATGGTGCCTGATGGGGTTAAGGTCAGGTCTCTGTGCGAGCCAGTCAAGTTCTTTGACACCAAACTCATGTTATTTATATTCCTTGCTTACAGTCCTGTGGAGCACAGTTATGTTGGAATAGAACAGGACCTTCCCCAAACTGTGTCCATGAAGTTATCCAAAATACCAAAGGGCCCTGATTGAAACATCTGAATTCAATAATTAACAGGATTGGCTAAATATCTTTGTCCATATAGTGTATTGATGATTCTTAGAAAGCTTGCATTGGGTATGGGTTTTTATTTATTTATATATAGTATATATATATAAAAATGAACAATTAATATAATTCTATTATGAGTAATGAAGAGGTCTGATATCGTGTGCTTCAATATATGCTTCAAAAATAATTTAAGGAAAAAAAAAGTTTACTGATGTGACTTTGTAAAATAAACAAATACCATCTTCATTGCCGTGTTCTTAAAGTCTTGTGGCAGCGGAGGAAAGCCTGGTTGTGGTGGTGGCATGACCTGCGACATTACTAGAAAGAAAAAACCCTTGTAATGTATAGCTTATATCTACAACCTGCTTAATTTAATTACAGTGTATTATGAATTCAGCATACCTGTTGCAGAATGAACAAAAAGAAGAAAAATCAAAGTTCCTCGAGCCAGAGACATTGCGGATTCCTCCTGAAGTCGCTCACCAGCTAGCAAATCAAACATCTTTATATTATTTTGAGAACAATAATGATCAATGGTTAATACTTGCATATAATGGATCATAAAGTAGTTTAAAGTTTCTATGGAGAGTTTTTACATGAAATTTAACTTGCAGTCTTTTGTAGAGATATTTCACCCATATTAGTCTTTTATAAGTATAAGGATTAAACCAGGTACCCTGAGGGTGTACGGAGGTGGCCTGTCCTCCAACAACTCATTTAATAATAAATGAATGTAAAAATAAATAATAAAATCACATTCATGGCAATGACCTGCTCCTTAATAAATAATTGAAGAGGTGTGAAAAATGGGCATTTTGCATGATGGACATTTCATGCACGGTATGCCAGAGATAATTGTAGGCTCTGTTCCTTCAAAACTCATAGTTATAACAGAAAGGAATATGCAAACTGTCTTCACAAGAAGGGATTATAATAATTTAAAATAATAAAAGTAAATGAAATAAAATACAATACTGGAATGCTGCTGTGTGTATTTACTTAAAGAACTGTCAGCATTCGAGGTTATCCATCGCCTAAACAGAGCAATGGTTCACTAGAACTTTCTTGAAGAGACACTAAGTCAAACGTTGACTACAGTGCCTCACAAAAGTATCTGTACCCCTTGAACTTTTCCAAATTTGTCCTGTTACAACCACAAATGTAAATGTATTTTATTGAGATTTTATGTGATAGACCAGCACATTAGGAGTTATGTGCCACTTTGTGTTGATCTACCACATAAAATCCTAACAAAATACATTTATGTTTTTGGTTGTAACAGGACAAACGTGTAAAAGTTCAAGGGGTATGAACACTTTTGCAAGATACCGAAGTTTTATATAGTAGTATTTTGAGAGTTGTCTCTGCTACAGGACATAGCAGTTGCTCTCTGAACCCTTAAACCTAACTTTAACCGCACTAAAAACTGTACTATCGTACCATTTCCTAACAATAGCATAGATACTATGGGTTTGTTAATATGAAGCATAAAAATACTTGATACTGGTTAATTTAAGCTAATTACTAGCATGAATGATCTTTTTAATAACAACAACAACAACAATAACAATAACTATTATTATTATTATTATTATTATTTAGACTCCACTCTCTACTAGAATAAGCTATGCCCAATAACTGTACAACACAATTCATAATTCAATCATGAAAATCATGTTACAAGACAAAAACTCGTATAATAAAGTTAGCATGCTACCTTACCTTAGTTCGCCGTCCCTTGTCCCAGAAGGAACCAATGAGCTTATGTCTCTCTCGTCTGCACCCTGTGCTATAAGGGGAAAAAAAATCTTTAGAAGTTTCAGTAATTGCCATATCAAATGACTCAAGTTTTTATTCTTAGTCTTAAGTACTCACTGTACATGTTTGCAATGTTCTATTGTTTATCCCTAGGACATTGTGTAAATAAATCCCATTAATTTTGGGGTTCACTGCACTTTAGAAATTAATCTGAAGTACAGTATGTACACACAGTTATTTCACCGAAAATCACCTCCTACTGTTGGCAGCTCTTACTTTCAATACAAAGAATGACTAGGTAATCACAGTGACGACTTCCCGTGCCTAGGCATTACTGAGACTAGTCTTTGATGCACATGAAGTATTTTAAACATTAATCAATAGATAAAAACTTCCACTTGAGAGGACTTTTTGTGTTTATGCTAGTATTAGGAAACGTTTCTATATGAATTCATTCATCCATTTTGTGTTAGAAACGTGTATATACAGTAGGGTTACAGATAACTGTAAGCCTACTTTTGGCCCACCCTGTATGCATAAATTTATTTATTATAAGGAATCAGATTCACAATTTATTCTTGACGGAAGTACTTATTTTCCATTGAGGCCATGGTTTCTGTAGTCATGCACACAGACTCACCGACATGACCTATGAAACTTTCCTTATAATGTCTTCCACCTATGAGGGTTTGGGAGAGCTGCCTGGTTACTGGTTGTGTGAGTAAAGTCCCATCAGAATTCATGTACAGATAAACAATGTCTTTAAATTCATATTTTCCACCACACACACACACACACACACATGGTAGAAAAAAAAAATCTGTATAACTGTGATTAAAAATTTTATAAATTTGAGGGAAAACTGAATATTCTAATGTAGTTGCAGTGTAAAGTCTAAATGACATCATAAAATTACATGTTATAAACTGTTACACAGATTTGAGATATTTCGCTGTATTTTTAAATGGGTAGGTAATTTTCAGAACTTTAACAGAATGTAACACCTGATTAATACACAGAATAATAACTTCATCCAACTTCATATTTTTTTTGCCTCTCCATCCTTTATCCTGTCAACGTGTAATAATTAAACAAAATGTTGAGATGTACAAAAGCTTTTAATACCATAGTCCTCCTTATGATCTATCGAACGCTAGACCAACGTTAAATTTAGGCAGAATTTTATACCTAAATTTTCTAGTCTCATTTCAATTACAAATTCAATTATTCTTCATCCAAATCTAATTTCAGATTCCAAAATGACAAGTCACTTCTAAACAAAAAAGCAGACTTACTAAGTGTGTTGTCCTCCTTGAAGGTTACAATCAGGATAATGATGGGTTGCTGTAGAAATACACGTCCACAGTGTGCACTGGGAGAAACAAGTGTGAGACAATCTCCTTTCCCCTCCCACTATTTGGTTCATCAGAGGCTTGAAGAACTTCTTTTGTGGGTATCAATTTCAGTTCTGGTAAATGATTATTAAGGTGGCTTGCATAAGTATTTACCCCCTTGAACTTTCCATGTGTTTTAGTGTTATAACCAGGGACTTAATTTAACTTACCTGGGATGATGCGGCATGAATATACACAAAGCATTTCATTTAACTAACTAGCTAACTAACTCACTCACTCAATACGGGCAATTTCGGGAACGCCAATTAACCTAATCGGCATATCTTTGGACTGTGGAAGGAAACCAGAGTACCCGGAGGAAAGCCACGCTCATTGAATTATCCAAATAAAAATAAAAGATGCAAAGGTTGTGTATAAGTAATACACTTACTGCTGAGAAACCCCTATCATTACTTCTTGTGTAACCAGAATACACATAATTACTGAGGCTGACGTGTGCATCACATGCTCTCAGTATGAACACACCTGTTCCTGAAGGAGTTTAGGCTTTATTACCGAACAACTGGTTAACTGATTATTAAAACTAGTTAGGGACAAGATTTGGCAAAAGTTTCACCAGAAAAGATGGTTAAGGATAACTCTGCAGTAGCTAGAGATCCACAGGTCAGGTGGAACATGTTAGAAGACACATTTCTATGACCTACCTACACTGATCAGCTATAAGATTAAAACCATTAAGATCAAAACAACCTAGATTTTGGGTTCTGCTTGTGCCACTGGGGCAGCTCTGGCTCCTTGGAGTGTGGCTCAGCAGAGTCTCTGGGGTTGTCTGGCACCAGGGCATTGGGAGCAGGAACTTTAGGTGCATGGGTGTGGGGTGGTATGTATCAGATTTAAGTGGGGTGTATCAGACTTGATTGTCCTAAGCACCCCAAGGGATTTGATTGGATTAGAATCTGGGGAGTTTGGCGTTTCCAGGCCATGGATCCAAAATTTCAACGGTTTGTTCCCCGAGCCACTTAGTTATCACTTTTGCCTTATGGCACGGTGCTCCATCGTGCTGGAAAATGCATTGTTCTTCACCAAACTGTTGTTGCATTGTTGGAAGAAGTTGCTGTTGGAGGGTGTTTTGGTACCATTCTTTATTCATGGCTGTGTTTTTGGGCAAAATTGTGAGTGAGCCCACTCCCTTGGATGAGAAGCAACCCCACACATGAATGGTCTCAGGATGCTTTACTGTTGGCATGACACAGGACTGATGGTAGCGCTCACCTT
>QMIH01000916.1:204170-243581 GCA_003987875.1 Clarias batrachus
ATTTCAAGCATCACCCTCCTTTTAACATGTCAAGTCTGCCATTCTAACCCAATCAGCCTGACATAATGATCTCCAGCCTTGTGCTCGTCAACATTCTCACCTGAGTTAACAAGACGATTACTGAAATGATCTCAGCAGCTCCTTTAATGACAGCAATGAAATGCAGTGGAACAGTTTTTTTTCGGGATTAAGTTAATTTTCATGGCAAAGAAGGACTATGCAATTCATCTGATCACTCTTCATCACATTCTGGAGTATATGCAAATTGCTACTATAAAAACTTAAGCAGCGACTTAAGTGGTTCGGAGGAAACATGTGATAGTCTTCTGCCCTCCCGACTGAGTGGTAGTAGTAGTCTTAATGTGTGGGAGCCCCCTAGTGACGGGGAGGAATTGGACACGACTAAATTAGGGAGAAAATCGGGGGAAAAGAAAAAACAAAGAAAAAAAAGAGGATTGTGGATAACTGTCGCCAAATTAAAGATTTGCACTTTTAAATAAATAAATACATAAAAAATTATGCATCCATTGGTTAGATTTTGATTAAATACATTTCAAATTCAGGTTGTAACACTGCACAACACACAGTTTAAAAGGGTTGAGAACTTATGCAAAGGAACTATAAAAGTTTGAGTCCAAAATGTTCTGCACTCATGTTCAGTAATACAAGAAGTATAATTAACTCCACTGGTGTTTAAATGGATGCTTTGTGTCCATGTAGGTCCCTCTGGGGCTTATTAAAGCTTATTTAGAGCATGACTTTCATCCATGAGTGAGTTGAGCAAAGAACAAATTCATCCATATAAATGCCCCAATGAGAAAGAGACCATGACACTCATATGGTGCAACAGCTCATTTCTTTGCACAACACCTTTATTAAATTGTGTTTACACAAAATGATAAAAGGTACATACAGTACAAGCCTAAATTATTTGCACCATTCCTAAACATCATACTATAATCATAGTGCAGAATAATTAAAACTTTCATCTCAACCAATAAAACTTTTTTTTCTTCTTTATAATCATTAGAACTTAGAATTTAATAAAATAGTTTATACTGTGTTCTTTAGACATGCCCGCTTTCCCTGGGCTAAGGATGTTGCACACTATTTTTTACTGTCTTCTTTTACCAGGAGAAAAAACACAGCATTTCAACATAAAATATGTTCATTGACCTGGACAAATCAGATAATGGATTAAAAATACCATCATATAATTTGGATACCAAAAAGTTGAAGGAGTTGTAAAGTTTCCAGGGCCCGTATTCACAAAGCTTCTTAAGCCTAAAAGTGACGAAACTCTAAGAAAATCTTTAGATTTATGACATTTTCTTAGAATTTCTCCTTAAATTTAGGACTAAATCTTAGTAAAGATAAAAATAATTCATGAAACATCTTAGACCTAACAACAGCTCCTAAGGTAAAAGTTGTTAAGAGAGGAGAACTTTTAAAAGGCTTAAGAGTTTCTATAGCAGAGGACAAAATGGCGGAAAGAAGAAATATTCTCTAAACACTAAAAGTAAACACTGCTCTTCTGTCCAATTTGGTTTTCTTGTTGTTTTACTTTTTTCCATCTCTCATGGATTGTTGGCTACACACCATTCAAAAACACAACTTAAATAGACTATCATGTAAATTGGTACAAGCTATTGGGCCATTTTGCTACCATCAATCTGAAATGGATTACAAGTAATTAAATCAGTAAATAACTGTAAATGTAAAAAATGTAAAGAACTTTAATATAGTAACTACTGTGTGGAAATTGATTGCTTCAAAAGTAGACATATTTCCAACATTCGGTTGTTTTAATCATCTTTAAGATATTTAGCCTATAACAGAAACTTTGCATAATGTAGCCTGTAGTCATCATTATACAATTTCTTTATAAACATTATGGTTTCACTGTCTATTCTATTATTATTCTGTTTTCACAAATAACGCATTTCAAGACCTTTGCAGAGGGCAGAGGTTATTTTTTTTATCAACCACACACACAGTCCTTGAATTGCTGCATCGGGCTCAACCACACCACCTCACTAAGATAAAATTTTTGTACTTCCCCTACTCAGAGTTGCTCTGAGAAGTTTCCTAAAATCACTTTTAGTCTAGGACTCCCAGCTAGGACTTTTTAAGCTAAGATAGGAGCTCTCTGAGAGAATTCTAAGAAGCTTTGTGAATACGGGCCCAGGAATTTATCCCATGTAATACTGTAGGTTAAGAATTAGAGTTACCTAGCAGCCTTAGTTCTCACAGTGCTTCTAAACAGCTTGCTGTAAAAGTTGAGTTTAAAATCTGAATTTAAATCCTGATGGCAAAACATAGCACTTGACAAGCAAAGCATCATTAGCACTAGAGTTGGAGTTTAGTTTCAACTATGGTGTTAAATAATTGATGCTTTAGCCAGATGGTTCAAAGGTACTTGTGTGGAACTGTGGCATGTAGGTCATGTACTATTGCGCTCTATGATGTTAACATGATAAAATATTAATAGTTCACCTGAATGTTATAGAAAAAATAATGGACTACTTAAAAAAGTGTGTTATAGCTCAAAACATCACTTATTGCTGTTTGCCTTTTTGAAATTTATATATACTGTAACATATTTTTGTTTATTTTGGGGTGCTATAAATTCTGAATAGTTTTGATAGCAGGTTAGCAATCCAGATGGACTTCCTTTTCCATTCATTCCACGCATGTGGAAAACGTGTATCTTAAGATATATTTCAACAACCATAAAGATGAAGGTATGCACTTTCTGTATGCCAGACTCCACCTTGCTAAATTTCCACCTCGCCGTAACATCCCACACAGATGATAACACTTGGTTAAGATGTGTTCAAATTAGTTTGAGCTTTTTGAGCAATTAGTTTAAGACAAAATAATGCTTTTAGAATGTTGTCCTCAATTTATGCAGCAGATGATTACTCTGAACACCTGATTGTGGTATTTTGTTCATTACGGTACTGTTCACATTCATCTCCATAGTTTTCACATCCCCATAGTCTCATTTAACAAACGAGCCATTGTCTTCTCCCCTGATAAACAGCAATGAAATAATAGCTCCAAATAACAATGCCATCATGTTAAAGAAATGTTTGTCAGTTTGCCAATGCGTTCGTCATTGTTTTATGGAATAATTCAAGACCTCTTCATATTTTCTCGTCCAGTTTTATCTGAATTTTCCTTGGCAAATCTGGATCACTGAAATGATCTGAAAAAAAAAGGAAAGAAAAAAAAAAGATAAATATTTTTATTCTTAGCTTTTAGGTGTTTATGATCACATAACCAACCAGCAAAGCAAGACACACACACATCCAAGTACTTAAAGATTTAAAAACTGGTAAGTCTTTATGTAACAACTTCAACAACAACCTCGTTTCTTCTTTCATCTGTACCATTCAGCTTTCAGCATCACCAGTCTATTAATCACCTAATCACCGGCCTGATCATCTGTCATCATCAGAGTAATGCACTTCCGTAAGTAATGTAGGGAAAAAAACCCTAAATCAATTTCTCTTACATTTGCTTGCTCACTCATCCTCTGTGTAGTCATGTCAGGTGCAAGCATGCATTACAAGTGGGGTTGGTCGTATGACATATAATCTACAGTATGTAGCAATGAGACTATATAGACAATGCATAATTGTGATCAAATTGCTACATCTATGAAATTTGCGAAAATCATCCGAAGCTTTTTAAGGAACTAAACATGCAAGACATCAAACTAATCTGAAAGTTCTGAAGGAATGGTGAGTCCATGACTACGAATGGGCTTTTTGCATGTTTAATAGCAAACATGGATTCATTAAGTAGATAAGTTGCCTTAAACGAACTGTAAGACAGTGTATGCATGCATGATGATGAATGATTTAGGATATAAATATATATAATCGCAAACAATCTATATGAATGCTCTGATACGAATAAGAATGCTAAACATCGTGATCAGCCCTTTAGTCAATCCACAGTCGCTCAACTAGCAAGAGAATTAATATTAAACCTTAAAAAAAAAAGATTCTTAATTCAGCAACAACAAAGCTTTAATAATGCAGTCATTCAAATTCAAACCATCTGCTCCTGTGTGAATTATCCAATCCATTATAGTGATTAATGTCATCACACACAAATGACACCCAAGTAATTTTAAACTACAGCTTGTCTATGCAAATACGATTAGCATAGACAAACCATTAAGGATGGAAAATTTAACAAGATTTCTGACATAAATCCTTCATTCAAATAGCTAATGGGGCAAATGTGCTGCAGAAAGCTGTGTATTGTGTCTTATTGTTGAAACCACAGCCATTTGTTGTTCCAGACATTTTGCTTCCCTTGTTTTAATTTCATGCAGCAAAGTGCTTATATTAGCGCCTCATTACTCTCAAATACAGAATATCCATAATTAAAACCAAGCAAAGGTCAAAACCAGGAAACAAAGAATGCAAAACCTAAGAAGACCTAGGCCTACACTACATATAATCACTGGAAACGACGGTAAAGCCTTAGGATAATGCAAGTGAAAGGACCAGATTTTAATGATAAGCTTTATCTTGAATGTTTTACTGTTAATGGTATTTATTAGTATTATAAAAAGTAACAATAATAGAACAAGAACAAGCAATAAGTCCGCATATCATGCATGCATCTACATGCTTATAAGTGCTATATAAAAAACTATTAATTTAAGCTAAAATTATTATAAGCACAAACTAATTCAACACTACTCAGTTGCAAATCATTCACTAAACATGAATTGAAGTACCACAAAAAAAAAAGAAAAAAAAAAAACTAAAGTTAAGCTAAACAGCATTATACAACAGTTATTTCTGAACAAGCAATCTGATTGGACAAGAGGCATTCCGCAAGGGCAGATTATAGACGATAACACCCCTGGGATGTTTAACTTCATGTATAACTCTGCATCCCAGGGGTCCTAATAATCGTCGATTACACTAACTGTTATACTGTTTTTCACTGTACTTATACTCTCATCCAGTTTATTTGGAACACCTGCACACCTGCACATTCTTTCACAAAATTCTTCACAGGAGTCCCTGACTTGTGTCTGGACAATTAAAAATAAACGACTGCATGACCGCAGGTTATCATAAATTCAGGATTTTTAATTAGATAAAATCTACTGTGCCAAATGAAGGTTTTCGGACCATTCAAATTTTCAAGAGAAAACAATTGACATCTCATTTACATAAGTATTCACACCCTTGGTTATGACACTTGCTGTTAAGCTCTGGTGCGTCCTACTCAGCTGTCATTGAGTTGCTTCTACAACTTGATTGGACAGGAATTCACCTGTGCCTGAACTGAATTTATTGGACATAATTAGGAAAGGTGCACATCTGTCTATATAAGGTCTCATGGCAGATGGTACATGTCAGGCATGATACAAAGGTAGGATATAAGAAACGTTCTGCAGCATTGAAAGCATACAAGAGCATGATAGTTAATCCAAATCTGTTCTATTTGAGAACCATCAGCCTTTCCAGATCTGAGCATTTAGCCAAACTAAGTAATTGGGAATTAAGGGCTTTGGTCAGACAGAAAACCATGAACCCATGGGTGATCTACTGTATAAATGAATTCCAATGTGGAAATGGAAGAAGCTTAAAACTCAAAGGACGACTCTCATTGCAACCCTCAACCAATCCGGTCTCTATGGTAGCGTGGCCAGATAGAAACCAAAAAAAATCAGGAATGGTTTTTTACAGTCAGTCACGGTGGTGGCAGCATGATCATGTGAGGATGGTTTTCTGCAACTGGGGGACAAGTCAACAGAGGGAAAATGGAGTGCTCAGGACAAGACAACAACCGAAAGCATAATGCAAAAAAAAAAAAAAAAATACGGGTAGTTTCAGAACAACTATGCCAAAGTCCCAGATAAGCCAAGTCAGAGTTTGGCCCTGAACTCAATAGAATATCTCTAGAGAGGCCTGAAAATGTCTGTGCACTGACATGTCAGAAACTTCCACAAGAAAGGTATGACAATGGAGAATGGTGAGGAAAAAGGGATCTGAATCAATTTTAAGGTGAGCGTGAAACAGAACAGAATGTGGAAAAAGCTCTAAAAACTTTGCACTGTATGTGTGATATTAAACTAAATTTCCTACCTGCAGCAAATTTGTGGATATCTGTAGGTCTTTTAACAAACACATCGCTGAGGAGTGACAGAAGGAGAGGGAGCAAAATAATGGCAAATACGTTTTGCAGTGAAATAAATTTCTGATGTTTGATGTTTAATTACAGATCCTATAAGAATTAATTAATGCTAATAATTTGTATTTACTCAGCAAGACATTCTACTGGAAGGTTAAAAAAAATTTTTTTGTCTAAAAATGTCCTCAGTTAAAACGTAACACATGACTATTACCTTAAAAAATCACTCAGCAACATTTCCACTTCTGGATGAGCACTTAGATACTTTTCATTCGCTATTCTTGTCTTGATCTATGGGAAAATGTCAAAGTGAAATCAACATCCTCTGCAATGAAAGACATTTGATCAATTTCAGATACACATTCACAGAAATACCAGTTTGTGCTCAATATATCTAACCCAAGGGTCTCTGTCGTCTTTATTGCTCAAAGCTCCTTATGACTAAACTAAGATGTTTTCATCTACACATTGCTAACAGCTGCAAACAATCAAGCACATATCCTTGCAATCTCCATCGACAAACACTAGCTGTAGAATGGGTTGTACCGAAGTGCTCAGTATTTTTAATTGTCACAGGAGGCCACATTGGCACAAGTCAGTTTGCCGCCCTGCTTAATTTGGCCCCTGTCATTTGTAATTGCTACCAATGTGAAAATGTGCAACAACAGCTCAGCTGTGAAGCCTTAGACTGTGCGCAGGCCAGACGAGAGCTGAAGCAGGTACAGATCATCTATCCTGTCACTACAGAGCTTTAAACTGCTTCTCAAAGCAACATCTAGAAGCTCCACAAAATGAGTTTCCATGGTCAAGCAGCTGCACACAAGCTGAATTGGAGTTAACTGTGCACAGGGCCAAGTCAGCTACTTTTGCCACCTGATAAGCTTTTATTATTACTTTCATAAATTAATAAAGCCAGTCTTAGGAATTTCTTAAAAACAGATCGTCAGTCGCTGTTGTTAGTCGGTTTATTCACCGTTAGTATTTCCATTCAACCCACACACAACTTGGCACAGGTTTCATGGCACAGGTCCTCACGCAACACCTTCATTTTAATCTTGATGCAGCCCTTGACTAGGAACCTTCCCCTTGGCAGGCAAGAAACCTACCGTCCCACCGAGTCACCAAAGCCAAATCAAAACAGATTGCCAGTTATGCAGTTTCCTTTCCACAATCATTTGTGTCTGCTGAATAGCTAAACTGTAGAAACCTGAAAACATATATATTATGATATATGATATATGTATCTATACATATAGATATTTTATTAGACAGATTAAAGCTCATTTTTACCATTATGACTTCGCTATTCCTCTAGCTTTTCATCGGTGTTGCTTTGTAATGAGTAACAATGTATCGATTCATTCACTTCCTTTGATCCTTGATTCCTTTGATCAAAACTCACTCGCTCGTAAACGACACAGCACTGACTGACTCGCAGCTGATTCAATTTCATATATATATATATATATATCTAGAAATCGCTTTAAAATGACTAAACATACTGAATCGGAACTATATTAACTTGTGTTTCTGCAGCGCTGGAAACACACACATTACTTGACGAAGTAGCATCTTGAATATTTATAGCTCGCCGTAAAAAAAAAAAAAAAATCCGACAGTAATCCGAAGAGTACCTTAAATTGGCGCAATTTGTCCTGCTGTTCAGGGCTCAGCACCCCGAGGTCCGCATTGTCCACACTCTGGGCCGCCATTACCGCCCGCGTCTCCTCTCTCACACACCTGCAGCCAAGATCAAGCGGACTGGTTGCTAGGCGACGAGACAACAGCGTACTGTTCTATCACGTGTTCTATCGTCGTTTTTAACTAGCTTGAACGCATTCTTGTTGGAAAATACCTGATCAGTGACCGGAAATACAAAGTTGCCACACAGGTCTTCACAGTTGGAGAAAACTGGAGCTGTAGTTTCTTAAACCTCGTTACAAAATAAAGAGTACCAAGAGAACGTCTCATTCTGGAAGTGCGGTTTAGTTACTGAAATGTATGTCAAATGTATGTCATTTCCAGTGACTCAGTAGCAGCACTTACAATCATTATTACAGATGCAGCCAGAACCCACCAGCATCCTATGTATGAAATCTTGTTAGATAACGCAAGAATAATTAGATTAGACCAGGGAAAAATGTCTCTTTCCAGTGAGTCCCAGCCCATTTGGGGCTATCTGGCGAAAGGACAAAGTGGACATGTACAGTAAGCAAAAGATGCAACCCTAAGAAAGATTATGTTGAGGTCAATCTCAAATGATCAGAGGGCAAGGTATAGTGTGGAGAAAGGCAAAACACCAATGGCAAAGAAATGATTTAACAAATCCAAGAACTAGGGAGAGTAGAATGCAATATTAAAAAGCTGTTAGAATGAGGTGTGTGTGTGAGGGGAGTGGCATGATCAGGGAAGGAAGCATTTAATGTTTTATTTATTTATTTTTTTATGGAACACTGGACTGGACTGGACAATCAGCTTTAAAAGGCCAGGGAGATGAGAGAGACAGAGAGAGAGTGTGTGGGTGGTGGTAATGCAACTTACGGGATGGCAATCATCGTAAAACAAGAAGCGAGCACTTTCTGGCATGTGGACTTTTAAAGTAATCGGCAAATAAATTGTACAATCAAAACGTAGCTGGGAGTAGTAACACTGATTTATGGGCGGGGTGCTGAAGCCGCAAAACATGGTGTATTTTTGGTTTGTACATGTGTGGCAAGCGTGGGTGGGAGCATACTTAAATTTATAGTACACTTGCTCTTCAGCTGTCCTTGTGAGGATCCTTGTGAGCTGAAAATAGCTATGAAGCCACCAAGGTCCAGACCACTATAGTTTTGGGGAGTTCGGGATATTGTTTACCTGTCATATAGGAGGAATTTTGGACACAGCAACATCTTAATAATATATGTGCCATGTGTTTTAATATTGAATATTTAGAAGCCCCGACTGGTTCTGAAACAACTTTATCCAATGCATACTCTTTCTTTAACCTTACATTGTAAGTTTTATTATTAAAGTTTGTGGAGATCTAACCATCATATCCATATGGACATCATTACCAGAGCATTAGTGTACAAAAGCATTAGTGTGTTCAGGCATTGATAATATTTGAAAGGGGCTAAGGGAAGCAGTTGGGATTCCTGTCTGTCACAAATGTGTTAAAGCAGATTGAGTTCATGGTTTCCTGCAGACAGCTCCAACAGACAATGCAAAGGAGCATTGGCATTCTTTAACAGGTTTGGTCTTGTTAGTTCCAGTAAAGGGAAACTGTAGTACTACAGCATACAAAGACATTGTATAAAATTCTGTTATTTGGTAAGCTTAGTGGTAACCATTTGGTTAAGACCAACATATGGGTGTACTTTCATGTGTCTACATCTTTTCGGCTATATAGTAAAGGTATGGTATAAATTTCATGTGAGAATATTAAATGAATGTTCCTGATCTTAAGTTCCTGTTTCTATTTCCTGTTTATTTTTCTGTTCCTCTAGGTCCTCCATTATTCTGCTATCACAGCAAAATCCTTACTCTTGAATTAACACCCAGAGTGTTGATTTAACACTTTCAGAGTACATTCGTGACCATTAGGTCATGATTTAACACTTGGGGTGTTAAATCAACACTGGGAATTTTGCAGTGTACCTTAAATGTGCCAGAATGTGTATTAACTATGATGAAATTGACTCCTTTGTATAATTTTGGAAATGTGTGCATGCATAACAAACTATCTTGGTTTGGTGAGCAATTATCAGTTTTATCATGAGAGCAATGATCCGTTTTTAAAATGTGAAGTATAGCAACTAATGCAAGTTGCAGTAATGTAAGCAGCAAGTTATTAGCATAAAATACACTGCCTAGTCAAAAAAGTCACTTTTTCAGAACGGTTAAATTATTGGGCTGCATCAAGCAAAGAAAACAACTAAACAGATTTTAAATGACTAGAATTGTTTTAAGAACCCTTTAACACATTATTAACACAAAACCTGGAAGGGTAGTGCTGAACTGTCAACTGTGTGGAAGAAATGTGATCAGAAGAAAATCATGACTGGATATTATTTAAACACTTGGTGAATTTGCATGGTAAAAAAAAATCAATAGTTAAAACCATAGCTATGCTTAATAGTGAAAGTAAAAGCATTTCTATATGCGCACAATGAGATGAGTACTCGAAGGATTAGGACTAAACAGCTGTGTCGCCATAGGAAAAACAGTCGTTAATGAGAGAAATCAGTTTGTTAGGGAATATAAAGATTGGACTTTGGAGCAATGGAAAAAAGGTCATGTAGTCTGATGGGTTCAGATTGAGCCTATTCCAGAGTGACAAGTGCACCCATTATGCACAGTGCCAATTGACCAGCCTCTGGAGGCAGTGTTTTGATCCGAGGTTGCTTAAGTTGGTCAGTTCTAGGTTCAGCAATGTTATGTGACAACAAAATGAAATCAGCTGATGTCCTGAATGTACTGAAATGACCAGGTTATCACATGTATGGAATTTTACTTCCCTGATGGCCCAGGCATCTTCCAGGACTTAAATTGTGAAAGAGCATGAAGAATTATTTTCACACATTACCTGGCACAACATTGTGTGCTGAAATAGAGTGCATGTTGCTCAGTATGAGTGCTTATGGTACCTGACAAATGCAAGCAATGTTGATAAGTGTTTTTAAACTCTTTATATTATTTTGAAACGATTCCTTCAATAAACCTGTGTTTTGTCATATTCTCTCCCTCATGGTGCCGTCAAACAGTCAGTTGCACAAGGCGTATTGAATAAAAAAATAGCTAGCTAGAAATGTGTGATTTCAAAAGCAGCATGACCAAATCTTAAACTCTTAATGCAAACAAGGAGTAAATATTAACTCAAATGTTCTCCAGTGTTGTACTCAACAAGGGAAACATTCACTAATCCAAGCTGTACAGGTATACATACCACACTGACTTACCACACTGATACCTGTATCAAGAAGATGCATCATTGGACTCTCAAATCCTCCTTTACCACACTCAATTACTTCCACAAATAACCAGGGAAAGTTAAAATGATGTGCTAATCATGTAATTTATTTTGATTACAAATGGGAAAGAAATATGACAACATTATTTCATAAAACTGTTAGCACATAAAAAAGTATAGAAGAACTGCAAATCACAGTCCACCTGTGACACACAAACATCAGAGACTGACAACTGACAATTTCGATTATATTATAGATATTTTCCATTCAATATACTATAATAATATACTATAATACTTATATTACATGACATTTAATAATAATAATAATAATAATAATAATAATAATAATAATAATAATTTCATACAAGAGGGCGTTATATATTTATTAATAGTATTTATGTACATTATATATGTTTGTATTATATTAGCTTTTGTAATATAATGTATTGTACAATATGGTATTGCATGTGCAATATCTAATTTAAAAAGTGTTCTTTTTGTGGTGTTAATGTTTTTTTGGTGCCATATGGACTGATTATTTCAGAAATTGTATCACATACAGCAGTCTCTAGACTTTATACAGAATTGTGCAGAAAAAAGAGAGGTGAAAGGAAAATGGCCTGTTTTGTACAAGCTGACTAACAGATTATAGCAGCTCAAATAATCATTCTGTACAACCATGATGAGCAGAAAAAATCTCAGCCTGAGCAAACCATTGGACCTTGAGATGAATGGGCTGGATTGGCACAGACCCACACTAAACATAATAGTGTGGTCTTTTTTTTTCGATCTCCAGCTGTCCAAGATTGACAGCATTTTTTCTGAGATGCTTTTCTGCTCTCCACAATTGTAAAGGGAGTTTATATGAATTACTATACACTTCCTGTAAGTTCAGACCGCCTGCTCACAGGACATGTACACAAGTCAAGAGATTGCTGCGAGTGAAATTCCCCCAAAATCTGCAGTTTCTGAAATATTCAGACAAGCCCATCTGGCACCAACAACCATGCCACAGTTAAATATTTATATACATTTATTTAATTACAATTTAAAATTCTGTGATTTTATTCATCACTTTAAAATCTTCATGTCAGTGTCAGTTCTTCCTGGTCATGACCCTAAACAGCAACAAAAAAAAAGAAAGAAGCTGTAAAAGTGTTGTGCCAAACAAAGCCAAAATGTTTGCATGTAGTAATTAATCAGTTAAAAAAATTGACCAAATCATGCTTTATCTTGTTTTGCTAGGATATTATCAAACTGTTATTACAGTCATTTTGACTTTGACTAATTTTTCTAGAGAACATTATGTGCCACCCATAAATGACCACAACAGCCTCCCTTTCCCATCCCTCACTCTGTCACAATCATAGACAGAAGTACTAATTCATTGTTTTTTGTTTTGTGTTTATTTTCTAGATTCTAGAACAATAGTGGAGATTTCAAAACTATGAAATAACACATATGAAATTAGGCAATTAAGTAACAACAACAATGGTCAAATGTTTTAAGACATGAAGATCAGCTTTTCTGGAATATATTTATACATTCTATTCTACAGTTTGCAAAGCCCATAAAGCACCATGATGAAACTGACTCTCATGAAGACCATCCCAGAAACGCAAGACTGAAACTTATTTCTGCTGCAGAGGAGTAGTTCATTTAGAGTTACCAGCCTCAAAAATCACCAATTAACAAACACCACCTCAGATTAGAGCTGTTATGAAATGAATAAATAGCAGACACATCTCAATGTCAACTATTCAAAATGCATTCCGCGTTGTTTTATAATGTAGAATGAAGTACCAATCAAGAAAGGCCCAAACTTTCAACTGGTACTGTACAGCAGTCCACCATAACATGAACACCACATACTAGTACCACATCAACATTGATTATCAGTTATATACAGTACCAGTAAACAGTAACAGGGTCATGGTTACCCAATGCTCATCCATGCCAGCAGCGACCAAACGCCAGCTCTTCAGTCCAATCCCACAGTGAAACCAATGTAGCACAAATCACATAAAAAAGACAATGCTAGCCTTAATATAATGCACCAGGATACCCAGTGCATCACAGGCCACCAAGACCAAACAAATCTGATTCATGGAGGCCACAACCCACAGCACCCAAAGGATCCGTTGCTAAAGTACTGGTACCAAACACCACAGCACAGCCCCAAAGGCCTTGTGAAATCATATCTCCAGAGGCCAGAGCTACCCATGTGGCACAAGGAGAACCTACACAATACTGGGCATAATGTTTTGCATTGTAATGTTGTAGCTGAACTCTACATTTTTTTTGCAGTGCATCAGTTGTGCTACAGAAGTTTGTTCAGTCTGTTATTGGCATGTTCTGCAATAAGTGTGTTAATGGTCACGCCTCAAATGCCTTTTCTAGTGCTTTTATTTAACATATATTAGTTATAGTAATCCTAATTATAATAATAATAGAATAAGTTTGGGGCTATAACACCGGGGTTCCTGGAAGACCATATACATAAATTAATGGATGAACCACAGCATACCTTAACCAGTGAGAAGGATGATGATAGTGATCACAGTAGCCAGCAATACTGAAAGAAAGGACATTGTATCAGTGACATACACCTCCATACACACTTAATACTCTGGACTCAAGCACACTTGTATACTTACTGTAGTTGGGGGTAAAAATAGAGGAGTTTCCTAAAAAAGAAAAAAAGAAAAAAAGGCAACATTAGAAGTGCAGTTGGAGCTGAAACGTATACTTTTATTGAGTCTTTATAGAGATTAGTCTGCTTATTATTATTATTATTAATATTATTATTATTTTTGCTGGTAAAAATAACTAAAATGTTAAAATGGTTAAATTAAGGATTAGGCGATTAGGAGTGTGTGAGAGAGCGAGAGAGAGAGAGCGCGAGAGAGACAGCCCGAGAGCGCGCGCGCGCGAGAGAGAGAGAGCGAAAGCGCGAGAGAGCGACAGAGAGAGAGCGCGCGCGCGATAGAGCATCTTATTCTTTTTCGAATTTGTAGGTTTGTAAAACGATAGTTATTTTTTAACGGATAAAAGTAGGAAAATATCGTTACATTTTAAAAATCTTTAAGGGTGAAAATGTATCAACATCGTACGGAATCAGAGACAGGCGTCGTTCAACCAACTCATTTCCCCTCCCCAAACCGCAGATTAGTCGTTGATTGTCAGCAGTTTCGGTTCTTTAGAACTTCAAAAGCGCGCTAAACTTTTGAAACGATGGATGTGTTTTCATTTGAATAATGAATACTGTCGGTTTGTCCCACCTCTAATTTCTTCCGGCTCTTTCCACGCAATGACGTTACGAAAGACTCTTTACGGACCTATTTATTTAGGTTTAAATTGTGTACTTGCGTGTCTTCTGTGTTATCTGTTCAGTAATGTAGTTGAACACGGACACTCTGCAAAACCGGAAAATAGAGGATTATCAGGTAGGAATCGATCAGGTAGGAATCGATCTTTTTCATTGATCTTTTGCTGGATGCAGGGGCGTAACTGCACATTTGCTGAGAGGTATGCAAGAGGTATGCATGGGTTGCGCCCCCCCCCCATTTAATGTCATTTACATATAAAATAGCATCAATGTCCAAATCTTCAGAATGGCAAGTTGCAAAAACTTAGATTTTCAAATAACCTGCAGTACTCTGACAAGGAAAAGTGCACTTTTCCCACATCAAGGCCATTTTTAAAAATGTTACCGTTGGTGTGGATTTTGGCGTATCTTCATCTTCACAACTGAGTAAACAAAATAGATGTTTCACAAACTTTGTTTCTGAAGGCTACAATAACTTATTCTGCATGTTTCTTAATACTGTGTAAGTCATAAAATCCTGTATGGCTTTTACCTACCTGTTTTCTTTACCTGCTCTCAACTCATTTTCTATCTTTGCTTCATTGTCCTCCTCATCTTCATGGCTAAGTAAATTAATCAGATATTTCACAAAATATATACCTTAAATCGTCAATCCCAATTTAGAAAAAAATTGTTTAAAGTGGTCATGACAAGATGAATTAAATTTTACTAGATTTTTTTTTACAAATAAGAGGTCACTGCACTATAAAAAAACATTTTGTAATTCTGGTGCACAGAAAAGTGCACTGTAAGTGTACATCAGAAAACACATTAATATGGTAAATGTATGATATGACCCCTTAAGTCCTAGTGTCCTGTGTGGTAGCTCCTACCTGTTCTCTTCACCTGCTCTGGACTTATTTGCTTTCTCTCTGTACTCTTCATCTTTTTTCGTCTTTTTTTATGAACACTCATGTACAAAGAATTAAAATGATTGTATTTGCTAAACAGTGATGTAATTTCATTAGCACTGTTATTACAACAGAAACAGAAAAAAAGCTCATGCATTAATACATTTAAACTGCATCATTTTGTAGAAACTTTGTGGTTTTAAAATCTGTTTTGAGAATCCTGTTTACAAAAAGCTTTTACAATAGAGTCTGGAATACTGTATGAATGAATGTGTACAGGGATCCATAGGCTAGTCTCGTTCTGTTTACACAGCAGGGCTTTCTGGAAAAAGAAAAAAACAAATCTTGCATTTATTGCGCCCCTGGACTGCACATAACGACCTGAGCGGATAAGGCAAGAGCCCAATAACTTGGTTGTGCTTGGTGGTGAGAACCTCAGTTAACATTTATAACAATAAGTTAATTTTTTTTTAAACCAAACGCCCATTTTTTCTTCAGGAATAATGATTTGATATTAACGGACGGTAACTATGCCCAGCCAGTAGCAATAACATTAAATATTGATGAACTTAAAGACTTACAGTAATACAAAATGATAGGTCAAGCTTACCAATCTCTTTTTATCTATTTTGACATTGCTGTCCTCATTTTAAGACACTGTTTTTCATTTTCTTTTTTTCTTTTTCTGTTCTGCGCGTCAGTTCTGTTCTTCCCTCTTCTGTCCATTTTGCATACGTGACTGGCAACTATTGGGGGGGGGGCTCAATTGATTATATATATATATAAAATAATTTTATTTTTTTTACTTGTTTAAAATGTTAAACAAATATAGTCTCTTAACAAATATAATTTAAAAAATATTTTAAAAGCTTTATTAAAGACAATTTTAAAATATTTCTTTTTCACAATGGCGCCTCCCCTCCGTGTGGCGCCCCATGCACTGCATATACTGCATACCCCATTTTTGCGCCCCAGCCTGGATGCTTCACCAAATATTTCGTTCTATATAATATAATAATATAATAATATACCACCTGGTCCTGGAGTAACTCCTGTCCTTCACATTTTAGGATTCTTCCTGCGCTAAAGCGAATGATTCAACTTTGAGACAGTTGTTTGAAAGCAGCACTAAACAGTACAAGAACAGACTTCTCAACATGGTATCAGTGATGTTGGTAAGTCAGGATAGACTGGTTTTTAGTTTGAATATGTCAATAAGAGTACTGTGATCAGGAAGTTAGGCTTTTAATATGTACAGAGAAGGGATCTGCATGGCTGAAAAAAAGGCAAGAAAGCAAGCAAACAAGAAGTAAAAAATATTGCTATAAACTATATTGGCAAACCAATGTCAAGTATTACTGTACCTTCAGGGGTGTCTTTATTCTCACCTGCATGATTAAACACACACACACACACACACACACACACACACATGAGTGCAAGGGCCTCTGAATGACAAGGGCCACTTAAAATAATATGGCAGTTGAAAAAGTTCGTATACGTTAGTATTAAAAGGTAAATACTGTATGTAAGCTCATCATTCAAATCATGACACGCTGTATTCATATCACTTAGTCAGATATGAGTAGCGTGGGCAAGATTGTCTTTTCCAATACTAATAATGATCATTGAGTTTCAGTCAAATTCTATTTTCACTTTCATTTTTTTAATAACTACTAAAAAACACATAGCTACAATATGACTCAGGGAGGTTACGAATTAAGTGGTTTTACACAGCTGGAGATTACAGCATCTCATGAACATTCTTTGCTGAATAGCTCACTAAGAGATGTTGTTAATGTTAAACCAGATGTTCTTAATTATTACACATGGCTTACAGTTGAAAAATGAAAGTTTGTAATCCCTTTGAAATGATCTGGGTTTATGCACAAAAAAGTGATCTGATCTTTATTCCCATTACAATTTCATTCATACACAATTTGAATAAATTAATCACACACATGCAGTAGTATGTGTTGTTAGAAATGCTCAGTTATAATTAAAAAAAAGAAACAACATGCAAACTCCATGACACAGACCCGAGTTGGGAACCCTGGTGGTGTGAGGCCACAGTACTAACCTATATGTCATTGTACTGTCTGTTAAGAGTTTTTAAATTACAAATTTATAACAGTTATAAACATTGCAATGATGCAAGTAGCTTATAATAGTAGGTTCTAATAGTACGGCTGTATTAGTTGGCAATATGTCTTAACATAAAAATAAAAGAAATCAACCCAGAGAGCTCACTCTCACTCACTCATTGTCTATACCACTTTATCCTGTATACAGGGTCACGGGGGGTCAGGAGACTTAGGGCAAGAGTTGGAGTACACCCTGGACAGGGTGCAAATCCATCACAGGGCGCACACACAAACACACACTCATTTTCTCATTGACACACTACTGGCGATTTGAGAATGCCAATTAGCCTAAACTACATGTCTTTGGACTGTGGGAGGAAGCTAGGGTACACGGAGAAAACCCACCAAACACAAGGAGAACATGCAAACTCCATGCACATAGACCTGAGATGGTCCTTGGAGGTGTCAGTGCTAACCAGTAAGCCACCACACCTCCATAATCCAGAAAATTGTGCTTTGTTTTTTTTTCACTAAGGCAAATGAAAGAATGATTAACTGAGAGTTTACAGAAGATAAAAAAATGGAGACCCTGGACATAACTTGGGGAGCAACATTGTTAGGATCATTAATTACTTTGGTAGCTTAGCTAGCTAGTTGATACCATTGCTACCATGTATAATGCACGCAGTATACACAATTAAACATAGGCATACTGCAGGCATACGAACAACATTGTTACCGGTGTGAAAGACAAATCAAATGTATAAATTCAAAACTCCGTATGTTAGTTTAAGATCTTTCTTAGAAGACAATATAATAGTAAAATAATGACTAAAGGGAAAACAAAAACTGATACTGTTACAAAATATGTACTACTGAAACTCATAAATTTGCTGGAGCATGAAAAACAAGAAGTGACTGATGGGTAATCTTGCATAGCAGCTTCCAGCACAGCGATAAACCATTGTTCCTTTAGTTTTTCCCTACACTGTTTAATCTATAACTGCTCAGACATCAGAATTTCAACACTCAACAAAATGTGACCTACCGTATGTACAATGAACAGAAGAAAATCCTTTTGCAGACATGACCATGCATTAGCGCCCGGTGTAAATGAAGCGTTGTATTCAGCTACAGGAAACTTTTATTGGGAGTTATTATTGCTGAAAGAAAATCTTAAAAAGAAGACCTTAGAAATATTCAGATATAAGGATTCAGTTCCTCTTTCAGCCAGCACTGTGCATGATTAGGAATTGTACTTAATAAAGCCCCTATGAGTTATATAACTACTATTTGTATGTGCTTAGTTTAGTCAGCCTGTTTTTGTCAGTAGTTGGGATATAGATAAAGACCAGACCACTTTTTATGCACCAATGCAAAAACCATGGTAACACAATAGAGTGCACAATATTTCTGTGCAGTTCCGTTTTTTAACCCTCTGATACACACACTCTGCCCCAGATTTCCTAGCTTTCCTGTTTACTGTTCCACAAAAGCAGATTTTACTTCTGTATATTTCACACTTCTCATTAAGTGAGAATTTCATCAGTGCAGGAAAGTTATAAGAATGTAACTTTGAAATCCAGCATAAAATCTCCTGAGTGTGAGGGTTTGTCTGTGTACGGTGTACTAGGAGCATAATAAAATAAAATAAAAATTTACACATATTAGACAACCTTGTATCTCCTCATTGTTTGACCAAGTGCTCCAGAAATAAGAGTGTTTACTTAAAAAAAAACTTGTTAGCTGAAATTCTCTGTGCACAATACAGTACTGAATTAATTCTCATCTAGGGTCTGTGTGCATGGAGTTTGCATGTTCTCCTTGTGTTTGGTGGTTTCCTCCCACAGTCCGAAGACATGTACAGTACAGACCAAAAGTTTGGACACACCTTCTCATTCATAGAGGTTAAATTTGTATTATGGCAAGAAAGCAGCTAAGTGAAGAAAAAAACGAGTGGCCATCATTACTTTAAGAAATGAAGGTCAGTCAGGCCGAGAAATTGGGAAAACTTTGAAAGTGTCCCCAAGTGCAGTCACAAAGACCATCAAGTGCTACAAAGAAACTGGCTGACATGCGGACCGGCCCAGGAAAGGAAGACCGAGAGTCACCTCTGCTGCGGAGGAGAAGTTCATCCGAGTCACCAGCCTCAGAAATCGGCGGTTAACAGCAGCTCAGATCAGAGAGCAGGTCAATGCCACACAGAGTTCTAGCAGCAGACACATCTCTAGAACAACTGTTAAGAGGAGACTGTGTGAATCAGGCCTTCATGCTAGAAGATCTGCTAGGAAACCACTGCTAAGGACAGACAACAAGCAGAAGAGACGCGTTTGGGCTAAAGAACACAAGAAAGAGCTGAATGAGAAGGTGTGTCCAAACTTTTGGTCTGTACTGTAGTTTATGCTAACTTGCATTCTCAAATTGCCCGTAGTGTGTGAATGAGAAAGTGAGTGTGTGTTTGTATACAGGATAAAGCGGTATAGACAATGAGTGAGTTCTCTGGGTTGATTTTTTAAATTTATTTTTATGTTAAGGCATATTGCTAACCACTACAGCCGTACTATTAGAACCTACTATTAGAAGCTACTTGCATCATTGCAATGTTTTTTTTCTTGTTTATTCCTAAAATTCACCAATGCAGAAAGTTACTCAATATTCTTGCTGTAATGTTCATGTCTAAAAACTTATTCAATGTTCACTTCCCTCTGTCCAGCCATGTCTAAGCCAACGAATAAGTAAGTAATATGACCTGTGTAATAAACGTTAAATAAATTGGCTTAAAACAGTTTGTGTCTTGTCAAGCCTACAGGTTTCTTGAACTTGCAAAGCATTTATACAATGCCAATGAATTGTCAATGTTTTTCCAAGTACCTGCAATTTCACATGAATATTAAGTGTAAGATTAGATTAGATTAGATTAAACTTTATTGTCATTGCACATAGTCACAAGGCAACGAAATGCAGTTAGCATCTAACCAGAAGTGCAAGTTAGCAGTGCAATATAAACATATATACAGATCTATAAAAACTTGTATGATAGAAGTAAGGTCTATGTATAAATTGTATTACAGAAAGAAATATATATATATATATATATGTACATGAATATACAGTGTAAAGTGAGCATAGATGGATAAATTAATGTACAGAATAGTTGTAAATCTACAGATATTTCTGATTATAAATACATGGAATAAAGATATACAGAAACTATATATAGGTGAATTTACATTATGTGCAATAGTATGAATATACATATGAATAAATATGAGTAATTTAGCCGCTGGATGGGAATGCAGAGTATACCTATACACACATCTACATATATGAATATACACATATTAGTATACAGTCCATGTGCAGACTGTACAAATGAATGAACGGGACGTATTTACAGAGGTATTAAACAGGAATGTTGGTTATCAATGATGGTGGCACCGTCTATGTAAGGGGGACAGTGAATTTGTGTTCAGTAAGGTAACCACTGTGGGGTAAAAAACTGTACCACTTCTGACTGTTTATGTACACAGTGGACCTACACATAATCTTTTCTATTCCTTTATCTAATCTAATCCCAAAATTCTGAATTTGTCATTTTAAAAATATTAACAGTCGGTACAATGACATATAGGTTAGTACTGTGACCTCACACCACCAGGGTTGACAGTTCAATTCCCGTCATGGGTCTGTGTGCATGGAGTTTCTTTTTTTAATCAAGTAATTAATTAAAATTGAGCATTTCTAACAGCACATAGTACTGCATGTGATTTATTTTGTTTATGAATCAAATTGTGTATGAATGGAATTGTAATGGGAATTAAGATCAGATCTGCATAAACCCTGGTCATTTCAAAGGGATTACAAACTTTCATTTGTAAGCCATTGTAAGCCATATGTAATAATGAAGAACCATCTGGTTTAACATTAACAACATCTCCTAGTGAGCTATTCAGCGAAGAATGTGCATGAGATGCTGTAATCTCCAGCCGTGTAAATCCACTTCATTCTAAACCACTCTAAGTCATGTTGTAGCTATGTGTGTGTGTGTGGTTTTTTTTTTGGAAATAGTTATTGAAAAATGAAATTGAAAATGAAATTTGACTGACACTCAGTGATCATTATTAGTATTGGAAAAGACAATCTTGCACACGCTACTCATATGCGACTAAGTGGTATGAATACAGAGTATGATGCTTTGATTGATGACAGCTTAAATATTGACCTTTTAATACTAACATATACTAACGACATGAAATTGACACGAACATGGCTCACACTCACCCCAATCTTGTTGAAACCAACTTTTTTCAACTGCCATATTATTTTAAGTGGTGTGTGAGTATGGGTATGAGTAAGTGTGAAGGAGAGATTAAAGTAAAGAAATGGAAACAAATGTTTTACTGATACAGGCTGCAAAGTGCCTAAAGATGCAATTTAAAAGTAGTGTTTGTTTATGTTAAAACGCAGCAGCGACCTCATTTCCCCTCCCGTCTCTTTCACCCGCTCCGCATTCAGCATCACCAATATACCAATCACGGCCTGATCAGCTTTCATCATCGGTACCTGTTTCTCCCTGGTTTATGCCGTAAGTTAGAGTTTTTTATTATTTTTTTTATGATTGAATGATTCATCGGTCATCGTGTGGTTTAACAAACAAAAAACATTCCTCTAAAAACTGCTCAGGGTACAGATACATTTGAACAATATTCTATCTGATGGAAAAATCAGGAAACTGCTCCTGAGAAGTGCATGTCCTAATTGTTTGACTTTTAGGACATGCTTAAAAAAAACTTACATGAAAATGAAAGTTCCATGTTGAACTGCAACACAAAGGAAACAATAAAACTCAACACAAAATGACATTACTGTTGATTATTAGACTAAGCTAATAGCTTATTAGCTAATGTACTAAGACATTAGGACAGTTTTGTTAATATTACTGTATGAATTAAAGACATAAGAAATATTAACGAATGATAAATTATTTATGACGTACGTCAGTTTTAGGGCAGCTGATGTAAAAGACCAGTGGGCCATTGCAGCTATTACCTATGACCCATTCCAGTGAAGCAGCAGTGATTGGATCCTCAAACTCAGCCTTTCCAGTCTCATAAATGGCCACTGAAATGCCCTGATGAGGTAGGTAGAGGTAAAAAAAAATGTTGACACAAGCTTATTAAATTCTATTACGTATAGAATAATAGGTAATAGAATTTAATACCAAATGTGTTTAGAAGATCATATTATGTGATATCTACTGTATATTACACTATGCAGCAGCTTAATGTAGATCCGGCTTTCATTCAATCATTGATTTTTGTCTACCTGACACATGTCAGGCAGTATTGCAGTCTAGAAAAAGCTTCCTGTAAATTTGTAATCATATACGGATACATAAACAAAGTTGACTCTCTGGTCAAATGTCTGAGCAGTCCATAACATTAAAGTTATTAAACATAGTAACCAGTCATGTTTTTTTTTTCTTTCTAATCACATTTCACACTTCTGTGAATTTCACAGTTTATCACTATATCCTTCCAGGTTTTAATAATGCATTGGATGGATTTTAGCCTAATTCCGGCAATCTGACTAGTTGTGTTTAAACCCATTATTTAAATACTATTTATCTATCTATATAAGTGTTATTGATCAACATGACCCAAATTCAAAAGCATTGTGTGAAGGTTCAGACTTGAGTGAACAATTACCTTCATACTCCACTGGGCATGGCAGGTGGGGTCAAGCATTCCTCTGAGAATGGAAGTCGGCAGGTCACAGCGAAATTGGCCGTCAGAGAGTGTTGTGCATTGTTTCTCAGGGACAGGTGCAGACATTCCTGTAGTGGTCATCACAGTCACGGCAACTAAAGATGAGAAACCACACACACAAACATGCACAGAAAAACATGCAGATTAGGCCAATAGCATTCTCAAATTGCCCATATGGTGTGAATGAGTGTGTGTGCCCTGTGATGGATTGGCACCCCGTCCAGGATGTACACTGCCTTGTGCCCTGTTGAATGACGGGCGCCTGGAATTATTATTTTTTTAACAAACTCTTTACTGATTGAGATGCTGGGGTTTTACATACAACATGAACTTTAACACAACTTAACTTGTGGGTGAATTTAAAGTCTTTATTCTCATAGGAAATGCATTTTAACTGATTAATTAAGTTGAGACTGAGACAAGTGTTAAGAAGATATACATTTGATATCTTGTATTTTAAACACCAGAACATCAACAACTTTAAAATAAACATTTTTGTTGCTGAATTAATGAACTGTTTTCTGGGTCTCTCTTTTCTTATTCCATATATTTAGGCTTTAGTTTACTGATGCGACTAGCTCTGGTTACATAAGGAGTTTTGGAGCGAATACTTGTTGAACGTTCAGTCAATGTTCTTGTCAGATGCTTTGTTCTTTGGCTTCAATAGAAGCTTTACAAGTGTGATTAGATTCAGCAGAGTGAGTCTGGGCAACAGGGAAGGACTTGAGATTGATCAGGTTTTGAAACACAACTAATCCATCCCTTTTGGATTTCTAAATTAGATGGCATTTTGCATTTTGTACTGCACTTTTGCCTAGCCTGTTAGCTCGTGAATACTCTGTGCTACTGGTCATATGTGCACTGCAAAATTCCCAGTGTTGATTTCACACCCCAAGTGTTTATATAAGACCTAATGGTCACGAATGTAATCTGAAAGTGTTAAATCAACACTCTGGGTGTTAATTCAAGAGTAAGGATTTTGCTGTGTGTTAAGTCTCAAGCAGCATCAAATTCTTTGAACTGTTGACTTTGGGTGGTGTTGAATTGGGTCCCATTGTCTGAAAGGACTTTGTGTGAACTCCCATGAACGGAAAAGTGCCTTTTGAGTTTTGTGATCACTGTAAGGGAGGACAGGTCACAAAGTAGGTCAATTTTGAACCATCCTTAATATGAGTCAAATAGTACATGTCTATTTTACTTGAAGCCACAGTTGACTATGGGAGAAATAGGATAGAGTGTAATTGAAGAGGCTTGCTTTGCTGGTGAGGCTTCATACTGTTACAACAGATCACGACTGTACTTCCTTTTCAATGTCTTTGATGAGGGAGGGCAAGAAAATAATACATAATTCCCTGCATTTGGTTGCATCAAGATCAGGATGATCTCCACTGATAGTGGAGATATACACTCTGCATACTGATTGTGGAACAATTACTATCTGTCCTTTCATGAATACATCTCCATCAACTGTGAGCCCATCCCAGCAGGGACAATACTCACAAATTTCTGCTGACAGCTTCGATTGGCTGGTAGGCCATTCTGATTTGATAGTACTGCAAAGGGCTTGAAGGACTGGATCCTGTGCAGTATGAGTTTGCAACTCTTTAAGTCTGGTAGAACTGGCATGACCTTGCAGTCATTGATGAGTTCATCTAGATCTAGTGAGTCTCTGCAAGGACATGACTGTGTATCTGCAAGAAACAGATGCTTCATGCGTTGCAACTTTGCTGGAGATGTGTGGACAGGCTTGTTGAGGATAGTTACTTGTGGCTAATGGTCTGTGTTGGTGCAAATTAGTTTATCGTATATGTAGTCATTGAATTTGGTGCATGAAAATACCACAGCAAGCAGCTCTTTTTCGATCTGCGCTTGACATAATTCTGTTTCTGTCATAATTGAAATAATTCCGTTCCCTTGATTAGCTCACCTCACTGAGACAGAATCAGCACTTTGGAGGGTTCAGTCTCAAGTTCACCTCACAAGGACGGTCCAAAAAAATTTTATGAAATGCTTCGCTGCCAAATTAATGCCAAAGGGCATCCGAAAAAATCTGAATCTTCCAAACGGCATACTAAACATAGTCATTTGTTATCCAGCAAAATCTGCCAAAAGGAACTTTTTACATCAAGCACAGAGAACACTGTGGAGTTTGGCATCTATGCTGCCACTTTTAAGACTGTGCGTGTTGGGTGATTTACATTTAGGCATTTGCCAGACTTATCCAGAGTGACTTACAAAGTACGGTGATGTAGGTTAAGGTGAAGGTAAGGTGAAAGCGAGGTAAGGGATGATGCGGCCTTTTCAGAAACTTTTTTAGGTTCCTAGAGTCAATATGGAATCTTATCTTCATCTGCGTTTTTCTTATGGGCGCTCAACATAGATGACACCCAATGAGTTGACACCTATGGCCACCATTCTTTCAAACTTTGCTTTTACTTTGTGTTACATTGCTGGCCATATATTTTTCTGCACAACATTAGACCATTCTCTCTGCAGTAAGAATGGTCACTCAGATAGAAAAATAACAAGTCTGAATCTCGTCTCCACCGTATGTGACAAGCTTCACGTGGCTTGACATCTGAAGGATTTAATTTTGCTTTACTTCACATTTTTGAGTGGAACCACTAGAGGGCGCCAGATGGCTTTGTTATGACCTTTGCACTGCACGGAAGGAGATATATTTGTTACGGCAGCTGTGCATAACAAATCCATGTAATTTGGTTCAGTTCTGGCCCCTCTCATCTCTCCTCGTTTAAAAAAGGTTTCTTCATTCATCTTACCTAAAAGAATACTGAATTACTTCGTTCTATTACTGGCATTGCTGATGATCTTGGAAGTCACCCTTGAAGATACACCCCCCACCCCCCCACCCCCGGAAAAACTGACATGCAATGCATTCATATCGCTATACATGATCTGATGAGTAATAATAAGATTTAAACTAGAGTTCCTAACATTTCTATGACCTTTGCATAATCATGTGGTATAATTAAGGTGAATGTGATTTTCTCTCTTCATGGTTTTACCTACGCCAACAATTTACCTTTGTAATCTTGCTTGCAATAAAAAAACAGAGCTTCAGCAATATTATTAGAAGCTCATATTAGAAACCTATAAATCGTGGATCTGCAAGTCCAGTCTCGAAGGTTTAGCACAGATTGTAATTTATCTAAACCTAAACACATCCACTGAACCCTAGTAATTAGATTAGTTGTGTGTTTTTGCAGACAAGTTAAAGAGACTTGCTATAAACAAATAAATACATCATTAACCATTCAGTTTTTTAATTACTCATTTACATTCAAGCTTTAAGTAGCCTACTAATTTTTATAATAATAATGAGATAACCCCTGATTTAAGCTCCAAACAGAGCAGGATAACAATTTGCATGTAAAAGTAGGACTTTTACCTAAAGTACCTTAAGTACACAAATCCTTAATCGGGGAATTACTGTTGACCTTTGTGCTGTTCTGTAGTCAAACTGAAAGTCAAACCTACACAGCTATAGAAGTCCTCTTTTTTGCTTCACACAGCTACTTCTCTAACATTCCAACATATTTGTCTTATTGTGCCCTTCATATTTTAGTTTGCTCAATTTATTTCAAAATAACATCATTTCCTTTTGAGATTAACAAAGTACTCTTATTTTATTCATTTAGTTTTACTCACTTATTTAAATATTTAGTATCTATCTATCTATCTATCTATCTATCTATCTATCTATCTATCTATCTATCTATCTATCTATCTATCTATCTATCTATCTATCTATCTATAGCAAAATTATATATGGCACTCCTGTATTTCATTATAAATATCATTCTAATTTCTATAGCCTTTATTTCAATTATTATTTGCTTGGAATCTGTAATTTGAATAATTAGAATCTGTGCAGTGTTCTTCGGTATACAAATATACGGAAACATACATATCATAATATATATGCTTATCAAATTAAAATAAGAGCAAAGTGCTAAGCAGTTATCGTCACATTTTAGGGAAAAAAAACGGATAGAAAAGGCAAAAAAAGAAAGTGGTTTAGCTGTTATCGCTTTAAAAAATATTATGTACTTGATTAATATGGATTATGCTATGTTTGTTAACCTTAAATTCCAGTGTTTCGTGTCATACGTAAGGCAAGTGCTTTTGCTGGACACTGCATGGAAGCTCTCACAGTTCACTATACACACAAAGCCCCTCCCCGAGGATTAAGATCAGGTGCCACAGCACCAGAGCAAAATTTTATGTAAACCAACTGAGAGGCAAATAATATAAACTTAAAAAAAAAAATTATAACAATACATGCTATACACAACTTTTACAAATATGTTCCAAATTTACACGTTCAAACAGACTATATAGATATACTATAGAACAAGAAAATAATATCGGAAGGCTGCAGTTGTAAAGCGTCCCCGGCCCTAGCGTCGCTTATTTCTATTTCCCGGAGTTGGCAACATAAAAAACATTTTTGAAAAAATGCTAAACTTTATTGCATATTAAAAAGCTTGGGTTTTGTAATTTAAAATGGCCTTGCCTGCTATTACTAAACAGCTCCCTTTTGTGTGCACATTTACTCACAAACTCTGGCCAACAAAAAAAAATGAGCTAAACTGAAAGCTTAAAGTAAGAAAACTATATATTTAATACTAGAACTTGTGAAATGACCTACATGAAAAAATTAAAAGTACTAATTTGCATTACTTGTCAGCAGTATTAGAAATAGAAAAGCCGGTGTTACAGTATACATAAAAATAAAAACATAGTTTCTCTTGTAAAACATACTACATTAATCAATACTACATTAAACTAGTTTCCCTCGGCTGTGCGTAGACTGGTTATATGTTATCCTCATGGGCGTCGCTAGGCCATTTTTAGGGGGGCTTTAGCTCCACGAACATTTGTACTCAGCCCCAATTCTCCATAAACTTTACACAAATTGGTGATCGCCCACGTCCCCTTTAAATTTCATATGAAAACGGCGGCAGCAATTCGCCATCGTAGAGCGAGGATTAAGCCAAGGTGTGTGTGTTTTCTATAAATTGTTATATCTGCATCAGTGCAGTCCTTTCTCGTAAATACAGTTTACAAAATGCTATGAGGGATTAATCAAGTTTTCGCTGTGTTCACCCTCATCACACCAGTTGTTGAAATGAAGCCCTTGATACATACTCTATTAACCTATAGACTACTTTATAAAACTATCATGCTGTTGTTGTTTTAATTGGAAAACCTAACTGTCTATATAAAACATTCCACAGTGCATATGCCATTAACTTCCATAGAGTTATTAACATAAATGATGAAAATCAATGACAGACAGCATTCACTACACTCGTTTTAACTGCATAGCAGTGTGATTTACAGGGATAGAAAATTCTGTTTTTGTAATAAATATTGTATTGTATTAAATAATGTCCCAAATCGTAAAATACATTCATTAGCCTTAGAGTAGTTTTTTTGTCACTTTGATTTAGAAAAAAAGTTACTTTTTTAAATTAATAGAAACAAAAAAAGAATGATATTATAAAGCTGCTTTGTTTAATTACATTAAAACAGTTTTTGCCTATATTAATGAATTTGAATAAATAGCCTAGTAGCTATGAAATATTAAGGGGCGGAATGTAAAACCTACTGTTCATGGAGCTAAAACACTAATTTAAACTAGATAACATGTTGATCAAAGTTTTAATTTTCATATTTAACTAGATGGAAGGTTTTTCAAGTCACATGGGAGAAGGTTTCCAAATGAGCAGCAGGTAAGAATAGAACATGGGCAGCCTCTCATGCACATTAACACTGTGTTCCCAACTCTGATTGAAGTCATCGCATCAGAAAGTATCTTTCAAATTTTTATGCCTGCCAGTTTCCAACAAAAATCAGCACTCTTGTCAAAGAATTAACAGATAAATGTTTGACATTATTGGCACCCACACAGTTTATTCCATTGTCCAGCCTTATAGGTGTGTTGTTTAAATTGCTAATCGATGTAAATTGGAGCAGTTTTCTGGTTACATTATTCTGATGTACTTGAACATAGAACAGGGTTTATACAGTAAACAGTGTGTGTATGTGTCTTGCGCGCGCGCACGCGTGTGTGATCAGAAAGACTCATTTGATTACTGAGTCTGAACAAGCCAAATATTCCAGACAAAACAGAAGAATGAAATATGCCTATGAAACTGTACAGTGCACTTTATATTCGCAGTATAATTAATGATCTGTATTTTATTCTGCGGAATTTCCAAGTCTGAGTTAGTTTACTAATCGCATCGCTGTCTGGAGTATGTTCCTGCTCGTACTCCTGAGTTAGAGACCTTCTTAGTCAGTCCTCTGCCTTGCTTACTACAATCATTGCAGTAACGAGTGTATTAATTAACCCACACGGTGACATGAAATATGCAAAATGCAAACGATATCCAAAAAACATCATACTCGTCTCTCGACAAGGGTCGTGAGTGCTGACTAATAAGAAGCTCTCTGTTCTCTGTGATTGTAGAGACCATGACAGACAGGCTGAGGGGAAGGAGGGAGGTTAATGCTGTCGACTGACTGACAGCGTCTCAAACAAATCACCCTGTCTTAATAGTCTAACCTGTAGATTTCACTTTGATTCTTAATAATACGAACAAATAGCGTCAGGAATCGGTTCAACACAGAACAGGACTTTTACTTTCAAACGATTCTGTATTTTATGGGACAGTTGGCAACCATAAAAATTTTTATCCTCAAAAAAATGTTTGAGAGTTGAGAGTCATTCTTAGACCACTAAGCCGAATTTGCTACCGACTTCTCCCAACGTCTACCACGGCTTTTTGGTCCTTGTGGTCGCTACCATTTCGATTCATTTTTCAAATGTAGCTACCCCAAATACCCCAACACCCCCCCCCCCCCCCCCCGCCATCGTGTCGTCAATGTTTTAAACTAATTTGTAAGGGCATGAAAACGACTCTACAGCGCATTTTTACATCAGCAATATGTTCGATAAGGACATCTTAGCCAAATAATAATGTTTCAATAGTCACTCGTTAAGAAATTTAACGATGTTCGACTGAGCCATAAATAAATGATTATGAAACCGGTACCGACATAAAGCGGAATTATAACAATGATACTGACTATTACGAACTATTATGCAGGTATTAATAATATGATAATGGCCTCATATCATCCATATGCTATGTTTATTTTTTTGTTGTAATCTGAGTATATATTATGACTGAAATAAAGCTGCTCACATGGGCGTGCACTTTCTCTTTGCTAAAAGGTAGCTTTATTTAGCAAGTACAGTATATATGGGTGTTTTGTTAATTTGGGGTACTATTATTGATGTTACATTTTGTCTGCTTTCATCAATAATAGAAAACAGAAAACAACAGAGCACAAATATATACTCTAAACAAACGCTGCCTTTTACAAAGTGAAAAGTGAAAAATGAAAGTGAAAGCTTTCAGGCAATTTGTTTTCAGTTTCCCCCCTGAGGGATTGCCATCTTATTGTGGTCAGAGAGTTTGCCTGCCTCAGTGATCTTAAGATCTATACAAGCAGGAGCTTAGTCTTCAAGTGGGACACCAGGTAGAGGCCTGACAAAGTGCAATCCACTTCTCCAGGCTTCTACTGTTACTATAAGCACAGGGAAAAAAGCAGTGCTCGAACATGATGTATACACATGATGTCCCCTTCACATTTCTGACTGCCTCCCCTCCCCCCATAAGTGCCTGTCTAGAACTGGCCCTGATTACAAGGATTTTCGAATGCTGAATGAAGCCAAATGTGTTAAGGAGGTGATAAAAACAGATAAGGACATAATAATTGCACTTAAAAAGATCGGCCCCTTATGGATCGATATCAAGGGAAGGGCAGCCAAATTTTTTGAACATGGTCCAATTTTCCTCCCGACAATAACGACACTTCAAGATTTTTTGAACGGGAGCTATGCCAGATATATTTTAGGAATTAAATTGTATGGTAAATTTATCAACAGACTTTATCATACATTTCTGAATTATGAAATTAACAGAAATGATCAAACCAGACAATTTAGATTAAAACATTTTTATTGTGCATCGGACTTTAACATATAACATATTTCATTTTTGCCATTAATTTCATCTACATTTAATACGTGGACTTGGCTGCCGAATGCTGCTGGATCGATGAGAGAGCTTAAAAATCAATAGCGACTTGATAGCGGCGCTTAAGAATTGATAACAGAGTTTAAAATCAACATCAACTCGATAATGGCGCTTAAGAATTTATACTGAGCCATTAACCGATTTTTTCTTCTAACACTAATGCAAATAAAATTCGCACCGAGCCCACACATACAGTACAATACATACATACAGTACCGTACATACAAATGTACATACAATTGGTTGCTAACTGCATCTCATTCGTCCTTACCATATTACCAGTATCCACCATGTTTAAACTATTATTCTGTACTGTCTCTAAGTTCAGTGTTGAATAATAAAAAGGACTGTGCTGATTCAATACTGGTGATTCATTCTTTTCTTGGATTGCCAAGCAGTTTCCTCCCTGTGTAACATGTGTTTCTTATAATCATTTTTGTGTCTGGAAGACTCTTTTGCACGGATACATGAAACACCAGTTATTGCACCCATGAGCCCTTATCCTGCCCTAACTGTGCATTTTTCACTTGCGTATAAACATGTAAATAGCTACACTGTAATTAAATTGTATTCAGCACAAACTGGGCTACAATAACATGTTAGCAGCATGTATGTACAAATGGTTTTGTATTTTGGAGAAAATAAGTTATGCATAGTTATTGAAAAAATAAATAAATAAAATAAAGTAACAAGTAAAATAATTTATTTCGGCCATACAGCAAGTGCCATCTTACTCGCAGGAAACTCAATGAATCTGTGTGTAAGCGTAATATAATATATATCGTATCATTCCGTTGCCCGGGGGGCGTGGCCTTGTATGTAGATTACCCAAACTGTTTAGCCTGTGAATAGCATGTGCGCCTGTCCCATTTCAGGGGGAGTGGCCTTGTTTGACCAGACGGGTTCTCCTATCAACAGCGTGCGGGCGTCTACCTCTCTGGTAATTATCTGACTAGATGTGCCAATACAAACACACACACTAACTGAATCATTGTTCTGTCAGAAACTTCTTTACCAAGGAGCCTCTCTAATGACACTTGCACACACACACACGCACACACACACACACACGCACACACACACGCACACACACACTAAAGGAATCACTGCTCTCTGACAGAGGGATTCTGAAAACTTTAACAAGGACAACCTCTCCTTAAACATCCTCTCCAATACTTTCTTTTACTTCGCGTGCGCACAGGTAGTCACAATGTTATAATAAACAGTTCACGTGTGAACTGATGTTGAAATAAGAGTGACTCACTAACACTGAGCTTGGGAGATGATTATTCACAATTCCGCAGCTCGAGAGTGAAGAACCATTGACTCAGTTGTAATCACATGACACCAGGCAGACATGTATGTCAAGACCCCACTGGTTTATCAAGTTAAAATTTATTTTAAAATTTTGCTTGTCTTGCACAATGCCTGCAGAGCAAGTTACTCGCAATCTTAGGTTCCACCATATACCATATAACTAGCATATCTTCTCTTCCTGTGGGCTGATTGCAATGAAACAAAGCCATATGTTACATTAAGCTTGGCCAAATATACCCTGTGAAAAATTAGTTTAATAGTTTTTACATGATGCGTGCACAAACATACAAACAGAAAAACTTCCCAAAACCATCTTGATGTGTTCTATTACTCATCTTACGTCCCCTAAAATAAATTTTTTCAATACTTTTAACTACATGAATCCCTATGCAACATATGTGTTCTAATAACTATTAATTGTGTGAAATTATGGTAATTTCAGAAAAATATAGTTATGCAATAATGAAACTCTATTGCGTGGCTTTAATTTAAAACTGTTCTGTGTTATGACTGACTAGATCTAAAATGTAAACCCTGAAGGTACTACAACAGGAACACAAATAAAATTGTTAAAAACTTGTGCTTTCTAATTTGGCATAACTGCTCATAATTACACTTCTAATAAACATTTAGATTTCCGCGCGTCCAGTAACACTGGGTTATTGTACATGCCCTTGCATAGGACTGCTGAGGATATGTTTGCTTAAACAACCTGTGTTTTATCTCATAGCGAGGCTTCAAATGACCGCTTTTTTATTAATGCCACAGCTTCAGAATATATGAGACAAACTGTTTTTAAACTTCCCACATTAAAAATAAACATTAATTAATCTGTCCATTCATTTTTCAGTTCAGTTTTCCTAGTCTACATGCCTTGCTGTGTCATGCTTTCATTTCTGTTTTGTGAAGATTGTGGCAGCTTGTAGGTGTATTACCATCATTTCTGTGCTAACATTTCTATTGATTGGCTCTGTTGAGTGACAATCAATGTTTAGCCACGCCCAGCTAAAGTGAAAAAGCACTGTATTTGTCCAAAAAAGCACTAGATGCTGTGATGTGTGTGGCACATAACTGCTCACATCCCTTTTACTCAACATTTGTTGATAATTTCAGTTATTGTCCAGGTTTAACCTCAAGCAAATACCCAAGTACTGCCAACGTTTCATTAAATTCTGTCCAGCCAGATTTTGTCACTGCAATAAAAGGCTTACCAGTTATTTAAGAAATATTATTTTAAGATCAATAAAGACAATCCAATATACTGTAGTAAATGAATAATGACTGCCCAGTTCTGGACCCAACACACCACATTTATCTGCTCTACATTTCACTGTGGATTGATGCCAATAACTTCATATTAATATGACAATGACAAAATATCCCCATGGAAAACTGATTAGAACACTTTTTTCATATTCCACACAACACAGCCCTTTGGTTTGTCTTCTATGTTGATAGCATAAGCCGAATAACAATAGGCAGAGCGATGAAATATCTTGCTTTGCCTATATAAAAATATTTGCACCATGGCTCCCTTCCTTTTCTCAAATTCACATGTCAAAATGAACAGATCCAACTGGAAAGGTGGTTGGGAAAATCTTAAACACCCTAAATGTGCAAAGATTTCAGATATGTTTATTGCAGTGGCAAATGTACAAGCCATGAGGAAGAACTTTAAAGTGTATTGTAAACAAAAAGGAGTAGCAGTGGAGCGGTTCCAGTAAGGAGTAGCTTCATTATAACTGGGACAGACAGGGAGGGATGAGGGAGGAATCTATCTTAGTGTGTGTGTGTGTGTGTGTGTGTGTCTGTGTGTGTGTGTGTGTGTCTGTGTGTGTGTGTGTGTGTGTGTACGCACGTGTGCACATTTACAGTAAACATATTGCACTGATTAATGTACTTCAATTCTACTTTCTTTTGCTTTGTTGTATAAACCTTAAATGCTGAATTTTTTGCAAGGTGTACAACACTGGACTAATCTTCAAAGTATGTTTGAGAAAAATAAAAAGGTAGTGGGTAAAAAGTATTACGTACAAAGACAGCAGTGTTTTATATGAATCACTTTAGCGTGTTGTTGCTGCTTCAAAATGACTATTTGTATGGCGGAAGTGACTGTCATTTTGTTCTTTGGAAAAGGAAAGCAGAGTTTTATTTTTGACATAGAAGTGAGATGGTTGTCTTCAAGTATTTTGTCTTATTTGATTTGTGTGTATTGTGTAAATCTTGACAAAATGATCAAAATTCTGTAACAATTGTGTAGGAATACGCAAACATTAAAAAGAAAACATCTGCCATTTTCTAAATCCTGTCTAAACATGCTATAGTAGCAGATAAAAGGCTCTCTATTCATCCACGTACACACACACACACACACGCGCGCGCGCGCGCGCGCGCACACACACACACACACACACACACAGGCTTTTCAGCCCTTTGTTGCGCTTCATAAAAAACCCTCCCAACAGTGTTTGAATGATGGTACTTGTAGGAAGTATACATATACATAATGCAAGGAAGAACTTGAATAATTGATCTACACATATTTTAACAGAATTTTGTCTTTAATGAATTTTTCATGTTGACCGAAAATCTGAGTAACGAAAAGTGAGTAATTATGTCAAACTCATACTTTTTTTATTTATTTACATTTATAAACGACGTACAGTATTTTAATAACATAGACATATCAATATGTAAAAGCTACCCGAGGTCACAAATGTGGAAAAATAAAACATTAAACATTCAGCGCAAGGACTGTGCCTACATGAAGTAGTGCGCTATTGATAAAGTTTAATGACTATGGAAAAATACCAAACCAGTCATAAACGTTGGCGCTACGAAAAAGGATCTGGGTTTGCTCAGTTACTCTGCTTTTGCCTAAAGATTATGCAGTCCATCACATCACCACCACCACCACCATCATCATCATCATCATCATCTTTATACAGGATTATAGATGAACGAACGAATGAACGATCGATCGATAGATAGATACTTCATTGATCCCGACGGAAATTTAAGAAATAGTTTAAAATAGTAAAAACAAGCAATATAAACCAAAATAAATGTAGAAAGAAAAGACACATACGGAGATACTGAATGGGCTACCACTCGCATCATCGAAGTCATCATAGCTCATAACAGCTGCTACATACTGTAAGATGATTCTAAAATCGAAAACTCTAACCTTTTGTGACTCTCCGGAGCCCTCCATATTTATCTCAATCTCTACTTTTATCATACTCAATCAATTTACGCCATAAATTCAGAAAGTGTATTATGTAAGAAAGTATGTATGTACTATTATGTATTATGAGAAAGCTTGGTCAGAAACTTCCTTTTTTGGTCATTATTGTTTAGGCAGGCCTCCAGCCAATCATTCTCTAGACACACCCAACATTGTTCCATCAACCATTTTGATTCTTTGTTTAAATACTTGCAGTGCTTTTCCAAGATGCATTTATTAAAGTAATTTAGCACTGGTGAATGGGATGAAGCTGGGCACGAAACTAGTGATGTTGCTCTGGAACAATACAAGACAATCTCTAAAAACCTTTCAACTTTTCAAGAGGTTTTGAAATGATTTAATAAATCAAGTATATACATTTTTTGAGCAGTTTTAGTTTCGTTCATCTGTATTGCACAAAGCATGTGTGTTTCAGATAGGAGCTCAACATGGCCTCTGAATATTCACACAAATTATCTGAAAAGGATTTTTTTTTTTGTAAAAAGCAATGCCATCCTTGTGATTTAGGGAAATTATTCACTCCACAATCTCACTCGGTACCTATTCAGTTTTGGAATAAAGTTAATAAAAATTAAATAAAAAAGACTACGATGTCTGATTAAATCACACGTCGAGTCATTTATTTGTTTTCTGTTTTCTTTCAGCATTCGCTGATGTCTTATGCCGGAGTGACCAAATAATTAACTCAAAATACTTCCCGAGAAACCCTTGCCTATTAATCCAGGAGTAGACCATATCAAAACCAAACTATCTCAGAGAGATAGCAGTCAATAGATTGTAGATTTTTGGATTTTGTTTTCTGTTTTGGCACTTAGGAGGTGAAATCAACTTTGCTTGAGATGTTTGTACAGCCGAGTCGCTGGCAATCTTGGAGCGACGACTAAAGACCTATCTGTTTCTTAAGTATTTGGGTTAATTCATAAAGAATGACCTTGCCAACAGTGTTTGACTGATGGTTCTAAGTTAAATATGTAATTAAACCAGTAAATAGTGGTAGCTACGTTAATGTGAAACCCATTAATAAAGAAAAAATACATGCATACAGTATTGTAGTAACACAGACGTATCAATATGTAAAAGCTACCATATGTGTAAAAATTAATATAAACACACACACACACACACACACACACACACACACACGCGCGCGCGCGCCAAAATAGCAAAATCAAAATAGCTGTAAGTTAACGCTGAGTTACAGTATCCACACGCTCAAAAAACGCACACACAAGAAATTCCACAAAATAGGCTTATAAACTCCTTTTCCCATGTCAGCGCTCTCACATGCCCTAAAGGCGAGCATGTAGGCACGCTTTTATTTATAAGTTTTCTTTAAAAAACAACATTTCAGGCAGTGGAAAAAAATCTGTTGCAGGGTTCTACATTTTCGTTCCTCAAGAACTCATTCTGACCCCCTTTTTTTTCCTTTCAACAGTGGCTTTGTCATACTCTTTTAAATTCAGTATATGTAACATATTTCCTAATATTACTTTAGATTACATTTTTCTGTATGAATTTACTTTTCTGTAAAGTTGATGTGAAAAATGATTAGAATCCTTTTCAACTATTTATAACTCCTATCTGATTTTATTTAAAAATCAAAGGAAATCATCCAAACGAGTAGGTCATACAATATAAAACCTAACTATTGACTTTTTATTTAATGGGATAATCCCATCTTAACACATGTTTAATAATAATAATAATAATAATAGTAGTAGTAGTAGTAGTAGTAGTAGTAGTAGTAGCATTAAAAAAATATGCTTGAAAAACTAATGCCACAAAAAAGTACAGAGGCTGTTTTTCTTATTCGGCTTTTATTTGATGGAATAAATACGTTTGGTTTGTTTAATAATTTTCACCTGCATTTAATAATTTAGCCTGCAGGTGGCGCTTTCACTTTCATTTTCTAGCACGTTTGCACGACGCTACGAGATTGTATTATTACCGTGTATCGTTTAATCTTGTATGTCTAAAGCAAAAAAATAAAAAATAAAATAAAATAAAACGCAAACGTTTAAACATTATGGACGGCAAGCATGTCTTTGGTTATTGATTTCATCAGAGGTAAGCGGAGACTCATTCATTTCCAGAGTTGGTTTCCTCTCCTTTTTTAAAATGGCGATTTCACGGATCAATTAGAAATAACACGTCGTAACTTTTTTACTGCAATATTCAATTAATAAATTTGTCTATTCAGTCAGTTTTTTCACCATTTTTATTTCATTGTTTTCTTTTCATATGCGGAAGTTAAGGGCGGAAGTAAACGTTTAAAAATGCATAAGATTAAGGTCAACAGAGACGCGACACTCTTTCTGAAAATACAGGCTAATGAACGATACAAAACGCTATAAGAGCGTTAGATGGCTGACTGAAACATTGTACATCCTAATATCTTTGTTGGAAGAAACTCCCGGAATAGATTTGGATCGAGTATAATCATGCATGAATCATATAAAATAAAGCACCGCAAAAAATAAATGAATAAAAAGATCTTACCGAACCAGAAGGACATGATGCAGACGTATACAGCCCAGCCACATAGGCTAATAAGTGTCCACTATACCCATAAGAAAAGAAAAGATGGAAAAGGAGTCAGGTTATAAGGGGAGGTGCAAGTGATGGTACGTCTTTGGCCAATGGTGAGCGGCGGGGGTGGGGGTGGTATGAATTATGACGATAATTATATGTATCTTAAATATTTCATACTAGTTTCATATCATATATCGTATTTTAGAAAGCCTGTTATAATATCACATACTTATGCCCACATTACTAATTCTTTGTTAACTTTCCCTTATAGTTGCTCTAGATAAATCTTTGAACAGATAGAGGACATAGTCGGACTTTTTTTTTTTACCCTGACGGATGTTTTACCCATTTCTTTAAATGAAACTATAATTCTGTTAACGTTAAACGGTGTATTTTAGGATTACTGGTCATTTTGACTATGGGGCAATCAAATCCGATCCTGGGACCAACAATCCGCCTAAAATCTGAAATTAGTTTTATTTTAGGGTATGCTTAAAGATGGAAAAGAGGGAAACAAATGTTAGTGCATACATATATATATATATATTTTTTTTATTAAACATTTTCTCAATTAACGCACACAAAAGTATATGGCATACTTTACATTTAAATAAGTTTGAACTGACTGTTTATGGAAATTTGTGCGCGGTGGACCGGTGTAAATGGAATATACAAGGAGAAAACGTAATGTTTTTCGATAAAGATCTGGGACGAATTGGGATGTAAAAGCTTTCTTGGAGTCTGCCATGTAAGCACATACAGTATGCTGCACTGACAGCATTGTCTCAATAAAACAATTTACCAAGCAGTATAGGACAAACACATTTTAAATTTCAATTCTCGGAAGTAGCATTTTATTCTTCAGTCACAACTTATATAATTTCTGTTTCAGTGAGATACACAAGCACTACAACAGCTATACAACCCAAAGTAATATTTTCTAATGGTAATGTTGAATATATATATATATATGTATATATATATA
>QMIH01000917.1:0-28423 GCA_003987875.1 Clarias batrachus
CCTGTGATCACTTCTGCGTATGTGGATATCGGACAGGAGTGTTTCGCCGTCACAAGCATTTCATTCCCTGCCGTATTTGTGCTCCTGCTGAGCCTGCACATTGWDACTYATTTKTGCCTTCRAACTAAAGCYTTCAGAAAGGCTTTCTGTCTGCAATTGGGTTCACTCCCGTTCAGCCCCGCCCCTGACAAAGGTGAAATATCCCTTGCAATTCAACAACCCCCCTTTTTTACCCCCTCAAACTTATAAATACTTATCATTATCGCTTTATGAGAAAGGGAGATTTTTTTGTTTAAATAAAGTAAGTACAAAATATTTATTTTTTTCTCTGATAAAATGGAGGTTATTTAGAGCATGAGCTAGTCAATAGACTGTGAAGACTGGCAACACTGAAATAAATAAAGAAATGTATGAAGCATGTCCATTTAAAACAATTGTATTTATACGGTCACAACGAGGAGTTATTTAAAAGTCAGCCTTGAGTTGGTTCACTAGAGGCATATAATTGGCTAAGGTGCCAAAGTGTGGCGAGAAATTTGAAGTCATACTCTGATGAATGAAAGGCAGTGATTCTGTAGTGCTGGGTGATTAACTTAATTCAATAATTTGTTTCAATAACTTGATTCAATAGCTTGTAGATCCACCTTTAGCAGCAATTACTTGAAGTAATCATTTTCTGAATGACTTCATCAGCCTCTCACATTGTTTTGGGCCATTTACTGGTGTGCTTCAGATTATGGTCCTGTTGGATGACCCAATTTTGACCAAGCTTTAGCTGTCAGACAGATGGCTTCACATTTGCCTCTAGAATTCTCCAATATACAGAGGAGTTCATGGTCGACTCAATAACTGCAAAGTGCCCAGGTCCTATGATAGATGCTGTTGTTGGTCTTTCGGTTGCTCCCAGCAAGGCATCGCCACAGCAGACCATCCGGTCCGCACACAAGCTTGGCACAAGTTTTACTACGGACGTCCTTCCTGACGCAACCCTCTCATTTTATCCAGGCTTGTGAACTGCACTGCATCACAAAGTCAAATATAAAAATAAAAAAGGCATAAATGGATAATACTAACAAGTAAAATGAAGTGAAATACAGTGCAACCTTGATGTGCACTAATATTTAAGTGACAACAGTGCAAATAGTAATAACTGTGCAGAGAACAGCATGAAAGTGACACTAACTGAAGCCTATGCATATTGGCATAATATGTCATACTGAGAGAGGTGAGCAGACCATGAAGCTAACAGATGAGAGTGTTATGTGGGTAGCATTGTGATGTATATAGCAGAAGAGCCTTAGGCCTAGATCTCCCATTCCACACTCCCATGCTCCTGTAAAGAGGTGTAGAAAAGCCAAATGGCTCTGGGAACAAAGTATTTCCTGAGGCTGTCAGTTGAGCAGCTTTGCGACAGAACTGAATACACTTTTCTGTTTGCAAAAAAACTATATGTGCAGTGGGTGGTCGCGGTTGACCATAATGGACAGCATTTTGTTTAATGCCCTCCTCTCCAGCACTTTTCAAAGGGAGTCTAATTCTAAACCAAACACAGAACCAGCTCTCCTGACCACCTTGTCTAAACATGTCGCATTCCTGCTTTTGAGGCTAACTACCCAGCACACTACAGCATAAAAAAATACACTGGCGTTGACCGACTGGTTTAAGGAAGAGTGGGTTAGCAAAATAAAAATTGGTGCACTTAGAAAGGTGTGCAATGCTTTGTGAATCTCACATACATTTTATGGACGAAAATTTCATAGAGCTTTATCTGAATATTATTGTGTTGGGTGAAAGCCACAGTTCAGTGAAGGGTGAAAGATTTGTTGCTCTAAATTCAACCTGACTCATGACAAATGTGCCAAAATTGTAAAGCAAAAGAAATATTTCAGAAGCAGAAAGAGGTTTAAAAAGACAGAATCTGGCAAAACACAGTCATTATTGACAGAGCAGTCCACATTAGAGCTCTGCCTTGTGAAGGCATCCCTCTATAATGAGACCGCGCTCAGTGGGGTGCAATTCATTAATGTAGCCACTTAGCCAGTGTGGCAGCAAGCCCCTTACATTTTCAATATGGAGCATTTAATCACCAAGGCCAGAGATACACACATAGGATAGAAAGAACACGCGGATGTTCTCAAAAGTAGTGATCAAGACACATCGGTGCCTCATGGCGTTAAGACAGAAAACACATTTATAAGAATTCTCCCAGTCTGTAGACTAAAAGTACAAATAAAGCACACTAAAGAAAACATGCCATGCCCCAACACATATACACATAAACGGTATCAGCATTTATACCAAATCTCTGTAAATACTGCATGTCAAATTCAAACACTGTGCCTATTCACATTATGAAATATTGAATGAATATACATTAGAATGAAGAGTTCACAACAGAGTATGAGTGTGGCCCTTTGTTCAGATGTTATCATAGTGAAAGTGTGGCTGTCACTAAATTTCGCAGCAATATGAGAGTGCCTGAGGCCTGTGTGGACTGATATATTGGTTGCAGTTAAATCTGAAGAGAATATATTTGCCAGCTGTCAATCTCTATTTTATTAGTGCTAAATTAGAGCTGCACAATTAATACTACAAATGGAATTTATTGCAGGCAATATACACATAGTCAGGAATTTATATAGTGTATATACACTAAGGTGATATATAAATATTGGCAAAATCCTCTTAATGAGATTTTTTGCTGTTGGACAAAATAACTATTAAGTGTACCATATTTGAATGCAAAATGGTACACTTAATAGTTACATATCACAATTTAAATCACAATTGTAATGTGTGTCCAAATACTTGCAATGTGATTTTTTTAGAACAAATTGTATAGCCCTAATATTTATGGGAAAAGGATAAGAGTTAATTTATAATTAATCATTATTTGCTTTTTAAATGAGCTTTGTATTCAGAACCAGTGCTTAATTAATGAAACATGAGGGGAAGAAGTTATCCAGCAAGTGGACAGGAAGAGAAAAGATTTCAGAATATATAGAATATGTTAGTGCTGTACATAGCAGAGCTCCAAGGGTTTTACATATTCTAATTCAGTAGTGTTGAATACTGTCGTATAGACCTAACAGCACAAGAATGATGACATTCTGACAGTTAAGTTTAATCCTCAGTAGCTTATCCGCTGTTTGTTTTTTTTTATTTGTTTCAAATTTTCTTGAAACTTTAAATTTCTTCTTTTTTTTTGTGAAAAATATGACATTTTTTAAATGTCTCTTAAGATATAAAGCATTAGCTATGGCTTTGATAAAGCATCGTTGTTTTCTGATTCTCTTGGAATCACCCACTCACCCTGTCAACTCTGTGCTTTGTGTCTGTAGCCATGACGAAGTATTATTCCGTTAATTCATTTGCAGGTCTAGTCAAACACAATAAAATGCTCCTCTAATTTTACCTACTGTATAGTGACTGTATTTCCACCGCCGGTCAGATGAAAGGAAAAATTGTAAAGTGTTGGCCAGCTGGCCACCAACCACACATTTTAAGAGAGAAATTGCAGGCAATTAACACCTGTCCGCATGTCACATTTGGCCTAGAGCCAAATCCCTCTAACTGAGCTCAGGGCCAAGTCAATACAATCATGGAAAACCTTTATGAGGTAATTTCAATGTAAGTTAATGAAAGACTGTGACGTAAAATTTAAAATGGAAAATAGAGTATTCAAATAAAGAAATAAAATATGAGAATTATAGAAATATTGAAAACATTTGCTGGAAAATGTACAATATGTACAAGGTTGCTAATAAGATAGACTTGAAATAGTATGATGCAAGATGCTCAGATCTTGAGGATGCAAAAACAAGCTTAAAGCATCACCATTCCACTGCCGTGCTTGGCAGGGGGTAAGAGGTGTTTTTTGACTGCTGTTTGGTTTTTCCCAAACATATCGCTAGCCATTAAGGCCAAACAACTGCACTCATCTTATATGTTCATAGCACATTGTTCCGGTTGCAGTTTTGTGAACCTCAGTCATGCTTCCATGTTCTATTTTAACAGAAGAGGCAACCCTTCCAAATAAACCATATTGTACCGTCTTTTTCTAATTACGCTTTTATAGCATTAAACATTTAACATGCTCAGTGAGGCCTGCAGGGTCTGAGATAGGGCTCTTCATTTTTTTTTAATTATTATTATTATTTCAATGACCATTTAGACGATCTGATACTGAGGTTTATGTGCTGGGACATCAACTACTGGGAAGAGCGGCCACTTGTGAACAATCATTCTCACTGTACAACGGTGAACTCCAAATTGTTTGGAAATGGCTTTATAACCTTTTTCAGACTGATGTGTAGCAACAGTTGCTTCTAAGACCATTGTATACATCTTTCCCTCTTGGCGTTGTGTTAACACACACCTAAATGTTCCACATCAGCAAACTGCCAAAACCTCTGCATTTATAGATGTCTGCACACCTTCTGTTGATCAATTAACCAAAGACTAATGATTACCTGACTGAAATGTATCCTCGTTAAACTTGTGGCAGCATTAAGGGGATACATGTTTTTTTCTTTTTGGTTTCATTTTTGATCAATAAATAATAGTACAGTGAAAAAGGTTATATGTTGTTATTCACATGTTGCTTAAAGCTACAGTATGTTAATAAATGAGAGAGAAATACTCTGTTTTAGGTTTCTAAAGTTCCCTCAAAGGCACACGCTACAGATAAACCCCAATTAAATGAAATTTATTCTGTATGGTTCTCAAGTGATAAATTAATTGTTGATACAATCCTCAAATGGAATGCCTGCCAGTTTTTTAATGAATTAGCCTATGCATTTTAAACCTTCTCTTTAAGGCACACAGGCTCTTTTATTAGCATTCAATACAACCTATGTACATTTATCATCTGTATCATTACCTCTATTACACAATCTAATCACAAAATATTAGCAAGGCGCTTATAATCTTATGGCTGATTGGTGTATATGTTATGCATGTTTTAAATTCTACACACACTGGATTCAGAGGAGCAGTTGAGAATCCTCATCTGTATACTTCTAACCCAAAATAGAATAAAAGAAAAAATATATATTTTTTTAAAATTAGCTTTGGAATATAACGAGTCATGGCTCATTGTTATTTATTACCAGTCCTGTTCGTGCTGCTATGTCTCAATGAAAATGGAACTGACAGATTTGTAAATGAATGAAAAATAATGATTTTTGTGTTATTAAAAGTAACATACCAGTTTTATTCAAGGGCACACTGCACATAAAGTGAATATGTACATGGACCTATTCCAGTGGCATTGTGGATTTTGAAGTGTTTTATTGGTCTTGAACAGAGAGAAAAAATGCAGAACATACAAGGGAAGGCCCTCTGTTAATCATTTAATCAATCAACGGATCAGTTAATTGATTAGTATGTTTTTATTTTTACTCAGCTTATCAAGACTATTCACAATACCACTATGTAAACATAGTATACTGTACTGTAGCATTTAAGTACAGTATAAATGAGATATGCTGCAGTAGCCATCCTGTACAGAATTGTAGGAAGCCTGGAGCCTTTCCCAGGGGTAATTAGAGCACTAGAAAGACCCAGAATGCGGTTCCAATTCATCTCAGGACACAAAGTAAGTACAGACTTGTGATAATGATTCAGCAGCAACAATTATTCATAACAACCTTTTTAAATATATGCATAGAGCTTATACACTCAACAATGTGCTGCAGTTTTCTGGATGTTTACACCCATAACATAGTTTTGGGCACCACCTAGTGCTGATAAAATGTGTTTGAGTCTATCTGAAAAAAAAAAAAAAATTTAAATAATCCAAAGCATACATTTCTTTTCTTTAAAAAAAAAAATGATGTCAAAGCACAAGGTGAGAGCTGTTGTGAGGTTGTGAACTTAACAGAGTGACCCTAACATCCAACATTGCATGCATCAGTGTGATGCAAGATATGGTATGTATATAATTTTAACTATTATAACTATTATAATAAAATATTCATCTATAGACTCTGTAGTGCAAAGGATTAGCCACTGGGTCATGCAACTTTATTACACACAATACTTGACAGATATTTAAGATAGAATAGAATAGAATAGAATAGAATAGAATAGAATTCTAGACTATAGTGTAATGTCTACCATTAAAGACATCAAAAGGGAAAGTGAATGTACCTATCCATTTCGCATAATTAAATAGTGTATACGCATTTGCATTTTGTTACGTGGTGCGGTATGGAGAGCTGGACCACGCAATGTTTTTATTGATAAGAGCCCCAGGGGCGGATCTACCGGGGTGGCATGGGGGGGGGCAATTTCCACCCTAAGAAAAAGCCTTGCCACCCCATTTGCCACCCCAGCACTAGTGTCCTAGTGTTCTAAAAAGAGTTTTTAAATTTATCTGACATTACAATCCAGATATCAGGTTCAAGTCAATCACACATCAGCCTTTATTTCATTTTTTTAGGACAATGTAAAAATGTGCACCCTAGTGTATATACACCGAATAAGAATAGCRTTCCTTGAATCCAAAAAAAAAAAAAACATGCAAGGACGCTTGCTTCAGTGTTGCCACCCCTCATAATTTTCTAGATCCGCCCCTGAAGAGCCCTTATGCTGGGCTATAGAGAGGGTGAACGCTATAGGAGGCTGTGAGAGTGCTTGTGATACACGCGGGAAGACCTCCCGGTTGGACATAGGCGTGGAATTATTAATTAAGAAACTTTAAAGGAAACAAATGAAAACTGTAAACACAAAGTAAACAGAGCTCCGCCGTCTACACGAGAACGGACGGGGCTCTGGAAAATAAAACAAAACTTTTATCCTCTCGGGGCCGTCGCCCTTACCGAGAATCTATGGGAGAAAGGGGGGGGGTGCTCAACTCATGCGTGCCGCTCTCTCTTTCACTTTCTCGCTTTCACCGGCGTCTTAAACAGACAGATGCTGGGGCTTTGACCCTGTCTCTGAACAGCACACTGTCTTTTATTTTATTTTCTTTGTCTTTGGCCCTGATACCTTACCAGTGCTACCTAAATGATCGCACGAAGTGCGCCGGTATCAGGACCCTTAAATAGACAAGCCTTCAGGTGCGGCTCGTTCAGACTGATTGCCTGACAGCGGCGTTGCCTGGCAACCGCGTGTATAAATGGCCGCGCCTTTGCCTGTTCAGAAATCAGAGTGGTAGCAACCTGCAGAACTGCCTGTTCTGAACAGCCCATGCGCGGCTCTGCCCCTCGCGCGACTCGCATCGTTACACATTTATGTTAATATATGGTGTCTGCTAAAGCAAATACATCTTTCTTGCCTTTTTGAAGAACAGATAAAATAAGAATCATTTGAGTTGTATGTATCATACAATCTAATTTTACATTTACTCAATAAATTCAAGGTTATTCTATGGAATAAAGTGTCAAATTATGTTATGTACATGGGTTAACATTGAGTTTTGGTTGTGCTATTAGATCTAACTTCTAAGAGTTTTGTCAACCATTACATGTTGAGTACAAGTGTGGATAGATAGATAGATAGATAGATAGATAGATAGATAGATAGATAGATAGATAGATAGATAGATAGATAAACTCTTTTAACTTCATGATGAGTGAATATGTAATATATCTTATAGAGAAATGAAATCAAGAGTTATCAATGAACGAAACTTGCCTAATTATCAATAAAAGAAATTCAAATTTCCTAATTTGATAAGTCAAATAAAGTTGTATTTCAGACTATTGTGTATCAAAGCATTCTACCTTTTGGGCTCCTGGCTCTGGGTGAAGTAAATTTTTCATGTAAAAAAATTACTTTTCTCCTCTTTTTTCCCTACTTGTTTCTAAACATTTGCTTATCACACAGACTTAGTATTTTATACACGTTTTGTTTAAAAATATGTTTTGCAAAGCTGCTGTCAGCCAGCAGATGTCAGTAGAGATCTATAAACATATTGTCCACTGACACAGGTTAATATAACAAAAATATATAGTAACAAAAATATATAATTGACATACTTACTGAATAGTCAACATTTTATTTCTTTCACATTTAATTAGAGATTTAATTAGAATGTGCGGGCATTGTTGGTATTGAAAGAAGCAGTCTATGAGTAATTATATGCAAACTTGTTTATACTCGTTATGTTTGTTGCCGCTTGGCTATATCCTGAGAAAACATGGCATCTCCTTTTACTGCTATGCAGATGATAGTCAGATTTATCCCCCGTTAAAACAGAAGGAAGGCTACTCTCTCAAGCCTCTGTTAATGACATAAAGGTATGGTTAGCCCAAAAGTTTTACAATTTTAATGAGAAAAAGACTGAGGTTTTGGTATTCGGTCCTGGTGCCAGGGTAGAGTTTCACCTCTAGATTTAGGAGCCTTGGAGCAGTATGTTAAACCAACAATGTCAAATTTAAGTGTTATTTTTGACCATGGCCTTAAATTTGATAAACAGATCAGTGCTGTGGTTTGGTCCAGTTTCTTTCAATTAAGGCAACTGGAAAAACTTAAGCCTGTTTTATCCTTTAGGCATTTTTAAATAGACATCCACGCCTTTATCACCACTCGCATTGATTACTGTAATGCTTTGTATTTTGGGGTTTCTCAGGCAGAATTACATTAACTACAGCTGATCCAAAATTCCGCTGCTCAACTCTTAACCAAGTGCTAATTTGGGTAGCATCCCCAGCTTCCTCTCTCAGCTTACAGGATAATGTTTTGTGTGGACATTCCCTGCATAATCTCCCAGTATGTTTCCTACAGGCTTTCTGGTAAGCCAGTAAGCCCAGTGTTCCATTGTGTGTGTGTGTGTGTGTGTGTGTGTGTGTGTGTGCGTGCAAATCCCCCTATGATGAACATTCTAACAGGGGTGAATTCTATCCTGTTCACCAATGTAAAAAATAATAATAACAAAACCCCTCCTGTGTCAATTAACTCATAAAAACTGCTGATGCTGTTGAAGTTCCCAGAGTCAGAGAGAAGCTACAGGAAATATTTATTATTAAATAGCTGAACAGGTGGGGAGTCTGCATTGAGGAGACATAGTGTCTGAGGAATTGTTCATTTATCATAGCTTAATATTAAAAGGCATTTTCTCCAATGGAATCATGAAAGTTACAGCAATATTTGCTGGTGTGATTATAATCTTAGTGACAAATTATTTTGTGCACTGCTAAAAATACTTCTCACCACATTGATTTACAAAAGCATAATTCTTCTGCTTACTTCTATCAATAGCCTAACTGCTTTTGACTAAATAAGCTTTTCCTTTAGAGCATTTTCAAAGCAGAACAATACAAGAACAAGTTAAAATAATATTAGCTATAATATGAGATAGATGGTTTCTGTCCTGCAAATCTTGCTAACTTAGCCATTTTATTTCCTAGAGGGTGATTTCGTTAACCTTTTAATTTACTAGGGCACATACCATGAAATGATGTATTTCAGTTAATGATAAACAAACACCATTCATTAATATGTATATTCATTAATTTGAGTCCCTCTTTAATTAAACCTATAATTCTCTCACAAATTTCGAACTTCCATCTTGTACTATAGGACTATTAGGGCAGACATGACACCTCGGATCATCCCTATATCCTTAAAAAATAAAACCTATTGATATTCATTAATATGCAAATATGAAATGCCTCATGCACCTCTGTGGTAGTTACCTGTATAGTGGATCAGCTGTATATCAATTCCTCCTAGAGTCCAAAGCCAAAGTTCTCTTGGATATGTTCAGGATGAGAGGTGTAGATGGATGGATAGGCATCTTCATCATCATCATTATCATAATCATCATCAGTATTTACATAACATTTTACATACAAAATGTAATGTCTGACAAATGTAATACTGTGTGTGTGTGTATTATTAGGATTATTAGGATTTAGGATTTATGTATTATTCTATTTTCTAGAATCACAACAATGTAACAACTGTTGTTGTTGTTGATGTTGTTGTTGTTTTAGGAGACAAAGGCCAGCTGGAATATTTTTTTCAAGAACAAGTAATGTCAAGTGCATTCGCAAATCCCATCAATACTATGATAAAACTGGCTCTCATGAAGACTACTTCTGGCATAACGTAGGGTACACCCTGGAAAGGGTCTCAATTCATCATGGGGCACACACACACACATGCATGAATGCAACCATGCACGCACGCACAAACACAAACACACACACACACACACACACACACACAAAAAAAAAAATTGTGGACAATTTGGGAATGAACATAAATATATCGACTGTTTGAGAATCTCCAAAATTATAAACTCAGATTTCAGTGGTATGCCTATATGAATATAACCTTTATATATTTATACAAAATCAACAATCCTTTCACCACCTGTCACTCAACAGCAGTCTTCTAAAAATTAACACTGATAGTCCCAAGGTCTTACCTGCTATAGTTTTATACCTTGCCATTACCCTTGATACATGGAAAACATTCAGTCCCTCTCATATTTTTGTACCTCATACTGGGACATACCAAAAAAGCTTTCTTTTACTTTATCATTTGGGTTTGACATTTGCTAAAACCAGCTTGTACTGATTGTGCAGCTTCTCAAAGGATTTCTCTTCACCTACAGTATAGTGTCTCAGCTTCATGACAGAGCAGTACTGTATCTCCATACAGAGATGGTGTTGTACTTGAAATAGTAAAAACCAATCCATTTTAGATGCATCCACTTGTCTCATCTGTGTCTTACAGCATCTGCCTTCCCTGGCTAGAGGTTAGAGCCCCATATGTCTAGCATTGGCTATGTTTCAGCTCCAGTGCCACCAGCAGCACATCAAAGCATCACCTGAAGCCCTCAGAAGCAGAGAGACAGAAGAAAGAATTCCCTTACCTGAGATCTACCTATATCTGCCAAATGCCTAAAAATGTACTGTAACTATATAATGCACAATCATAGCAAGGAAAAACAATCATTTACAGTTGTTGTTTTTTTTGTTGAAATTGTAAGACATTGTAACTCATGTAGTCTATCTATTGACCTTTTATGCTAAACTATCAGCACATCTCTCACTTACTTTGCATTACTTTTTGTGATACACTAATCTCTGTTTTAGACATATTATTCAAAACTTTATTAGTATAAACTCTGCCATTTTCACAAAGATATATTCATGGGGTCGTCCATGTGTATCTCCTGTATTTGAGACCTTTGCGTGAAGAGTTTTCATGATTAGTATTCACACCTGGTTAATGCAGTGTTCACGGAGTTGGCCGTGATAACTTGAGATAAAGATTTGGATTCTGAGTCTGCATGAGAACAAGGTGAAACCAGCAATACAAGAAAAAATTGTTGGTCAGGGGTAGCTCAGTGGTTAGTTGATGATATTTCAGAAGGTCCCAGGTTCAAACCCCTCAACCACCAAATTTCCCCTGTTGGGGCTTTGAGCAAGACCCTCAGCTGCTCAGATGTATAATGATATAAAAATGGTAGTCGACCTGGATAAGGGTGCCTGCCAATGCCGTAATGTAATAGGGTTTATATTGGTATTCTATTTGGAAAAGGGAAGTGCTTTGTTTTTATATTACTGGAAACAGTATTGATCTACTGAGAGCTGAAGTAAGGCACTTACTTGTGTAATTTAAACCAATTTTAGCATGTTAGCAAAAACAAACAAACAATAACTCAGCATGTGATGCAGCTTTATCCATCTCCAATCCTGTAGACTGTAGTTCTTTGTTCTTCGATTAAACCAGTCATTGTGCATTGCTTTGACTTCTGTGTGCCAAAGATGTAATGACTTATCCAACATAGGCAGGTTTGCCTAAAAACAGTTTTGTTATGTAGCTATGTTGCCAGCTATAAGTTAGCTGAGTAACAATAATCCTTTGTAATATATATGCAAAGCTAGCAGTAACAACATAACTGTTAAATATGTTTTGATGATAAAATAATGCATAAAAATGCAGCAAACAACCTAAAATCTACTCATCCATCCATCCACCCATCCATCCATCCATTATAAACGTACACCACCTAACAAGAAATATACCGTAGGCCACAAGACAGGGTACAGCCTGAATGGGATGCCAACACACCACACGGCACATTGTCACATTGTTTCAAAAATTATTTTTAGCAGTGTCAAAAATGTAAACACAATTATTCTACGTAACAATTATTAAAAGAGTGTGTGTCTGCATTTAAAGGTGCACGTGGCCCAGTATTTCTGCACACTGCACCCTTATCATGCGCCTTCTATGGAGAATTGTCCTTTCATTGTAACCTATAGAAAATAGCAGTTAAAATGACTTCTGAACTGTGCTTGCTTTTATGTGCTTTAATCAAAGAAAATAAAACAGAAAACAAAAGACTTCCATTCCCAGTGCCTTGCTCATGCTTTCTGACTTAACTGTATCAGAACCTGGCTAGATTTAGAGCAGTTTCTCTGTTATAAAATATGAACAAAATTTCTTCTAGAAATCTGACATTACCCTAAATGATGAACACCATGTCCTGTACATGGGCTTTGGATAAAACGGTGCATGAGTTTCCTCATTACATGCATTTTTATACTGCATATTATACTAATATGTGATATGTTCTCACATGAAAAGAATATATGGAAGTGCATTTCAGCATGAGATGTCCGGAAATTGCATGTGACTCTTCACAAAACATATGAATAATATATGATCACAAATGAAAAGAAAATCCACATGTTCTATATGTAAAAAGCCCTTATGTAGAAAAATGTTCCTTATGTGCTACAGTATGTGCTTATGTGGTGCAATGTTCAAAAACCACTTGTGTAGATTCACATATAAAATTTCTGTGACTTTTGTGTAAGAGAAATGTTTATAAAGAGCTACATTTAATGACTTCAAAAACAAGGACCCAAATACATAGTTTGTGTGTTTTTTAAATATTTTTTTTTACCACTAACAACCATGCTGACAACCAGCCTATCCAAAACATATGTTTGTGTTCTAGTATGCTCTAATATACACTAAATCCATGGCAAAATCCAACAATGCTCACTACAATACTACATAGTATGCTCTAATTTTAATGAGTGCATCAAATACTGAGAAATATTGAGTGGTTTTGTACAGATGTGTGGTAAAATTGCTTCAGGCCCACAAATATGGTGTTTCACTGTGGATAGCAAGTGGGACTTTATTATAGGCGTTGCATGCAGCAGTATCATAAGCATTGTTGTGTGCTGGTCTGCACTGTACCATAAGCATTGATGCGCTGATTGTAATTTACTTTTTAAGTAAAATAAAATCAGTGCATTAATTTGGGTAAATAAATTTTTAATGGATTAGATTAGATTGTATTTTTTCGCTTTCTACATTGGGCAAATAAGACTTTGTTCCTTGGAATAATGATACTTATTAGCTGTTCTTCATGATTGAATAAGAATGTAGTTGGGCTCTCAGCAACTGCCAAGCCAGCATTATACAGTCAGTGGAACCTCGGTTTACGAGTGTTCCGCAAACCGAGCAAAGATTTTTAATCAATTTTTAATGACACCGAGCGGCAAGTTATCACAACTGAGCCAATGATTTTACTCTCTATTGCGCTGCATGAGTTATGGGTAATCGTCTCCCCCGCTGCTTCCCCTGTGTCAAAATAAGAGTCTCCTGCTGCGTTTTAGCGCTCATCTCTTATAATCAACATCACCCTCTCTCTTCTGTGTGTGCACGCGTAATTTGACACTGTGCCCCCCCCCACACACACACAAACATACACTTTTTACACATACACACACACATACACTTTTTACACATACACACACACACACACACACACTTTTTACACATACACTTACTTTGTGTGTTCATGGGCGCACCTAATTTGACACCGACACAAACACACACACACACACACACACACAGATCTCCCTGGCTGCATATGCGCTTTATTTACACAGAAAACACAGCTCTGTCGCGTTTCTTTTCAAAGGTAAGGTGCTGGTTCATTTGTTATTTTTAATTTTTTACTTTACAGCACGCGAGTATCATTAGAGAGATTTCTTTTTTCCCCGTTAAAACAGTGTTTGCATTGTGTCTGTTAGTTGTGAAACCTAAAAAGCGAGGTGTGGGAGGGAGGAGTTTTACTGTTTAAGAGGAGGCGAGGGGATAATTCCACACACACACACACACACACACACAAATACACGGCGCCTGCGTGCACAAATGGAGACACTTAACTGTCTGGATTTATTTTTACTTTTTTTAAATGTTATGTCCAGGTTAATTTGTTTTATTTTTAGTTTATATGTTGTATTAATTATTTTTATGTATTTATTGTTTTGGGCTGTAGAACGAATAATTTGAGTTTTCATTATTTCTTATGGGAAAAGTCTATTTGGTTTACTAGTTGTTTTTTTTTTTTTTTTGGAATACGAGCCCGCTTCCGGAACGAATTATGCACGTAATCAAAGGTTATATATCAAATCATATATATATATATGATTGTTCAAATGCAACAATGATTAAATTTAAACAATAATAATTTAAAATTAAAATTAGATGCTGGACTAGATTAGATGCTATAACAAAAGCTCATACACATAAAACCCAGCCAAGTATTTAAGTTGAAAATGATGTATTTACTATGTATATGAAAATGTATATGATTTTTTTTTCATCTAGCAGTATCCTTTATAATACCCATAACATAATTATAATAAACATCAAACAAATCAACAGCAACAGCAGATATAATTTAATAAATAATTATTAAAAAGATTTATGCCACATGCTTAAATAATTAACACAATCTGTACTTAGTGGCCAATAAGGTAGGAAAGCTGATGATATTTGTATCACACACACACACTCACACACACACACACACACACACACACACACACACACACACACACACACACACACACACACACACGATAAACAATGATTATCTTTCATACCCTAGATGTAATATACTTTAGTTAAATATCCTGAAAGCAAGCACACCATCATGGCTAAGCATGATGCATTTTCTGCATGGCTCTGAAAGCTTTGAATAATAACACTGCAAGATCCTAGTGTCACACAGTTCTGCCAAGCCTCGGAAAAGCAATAATCTTAGGCTCTATTGTATTTTCATGCCTGCAAAATAATAACACTATACTGTAGGTAGAATGTTCCTAGAGAGACCAGCGTGAATAATCGCGAACATTGTAGATTTGACATGATTCATACTTACGGGAATCCATTTTCATAGAAAATTTTCACAGATGCTGATAGCAGCCAGCAGGGTTTGCAACAAAGGAAATAGCCCTTCAATTTTACATTCATATTCTCAGAAGACTTAAGTACTCTGTAGTCCAACAGTTTGAGGAGCAAACTAGAAACTAAAGCTAGGAAAAGAAACTGTACACCTCTGTTGAAGATTTTAGAGGTAAACCAGAAGAGTAAACTTAGTCTTTAGAGTTTTCTTCTGATGACAACAACAAGATCCTGTTATGCTGGTTTTGATCCTAGTGTTGTACACAAATATGATCATAATCCTCCTAAAATTAACAATCAAGCCTTTGAATCCAGAACAGATGAACAGACTTATGGAAGAATTTATTATTATAATTTTTTAAATAAATGAATCAACCATAAAATTAAAAACTCTGAGAGGAGAAGTGAATAAAATTAATGAGCTCATTACAGTTCAGAATGCACATGCTGACCTCTGTCCACTGCTGGACTATGGAGCACTGAAAGCAAATGCCCTATTCTGATAGATCATATCTCTTTTACATCATGTAGATGGCGCGAGTGTGGGTGCATGAGATGACACTAAGATGCACTATGAAAATAAGAGATACTGACAGAGATGTTCAGCTGGGAAACCTTGGGTGGAATGGTTTGAGGAATGTGACTTGTGTGGCAGGGATGTGGTCAAGTCCTGGGCCCGTATTCACAAAGCTTCTTAGAATTCTCTCAGAGAGCTCCTATCTTAGCCTAAAAGGTCCTAGCTGGGAGTCCTAGACTAAAAGTGATTTCGGAAACTTCTCAGAGCAACTCTGAGTAAGGAAAGTACAAAAACCTTTATCTTAGTGAGGGGGTGTGGTCGACCCCGTTGCTAGGGATTGCAAGGACTGTGATTGGTTGATAAAAAAATAACCTCTGACCTCTGTACAGGTCTTGAAATGTGCTCTTTGTGAAAATAGAATATATGATAATAGAACAGACAGTGAAATCATAATGTTTGTATATAATGACATTGTATAATCATCTCTACAGGCTGCTTTATGCAAAGTTTAGTTATAGTTCTAGGCTAAATATCTTATAAGATAATTAAACAGTCAAATGTTGAAAATGTGTCGACTTTTGAAACAACCAATTTCCACACAGTAGTTACTATATTTAAGTTCTCACATTTATTTACTAAACTGATTTTATTACTTGTAATCCATTTCAGATTGATGGGAGCAAAATGTCTCAGCTTTTATCAGTTTACATGTTCACAGGACAGTTTATTTAAGTTGCACTTTTGGATGGTATGTAGTCAACAATCTAAGAGAGATGGAAGGAAGTAAAACAACAAGAAAACCAGACTGGACAGAAGAGCAGTGTTTACTTTTATATTTATGTTCAGTATTTGGAGAATATTTCTTCTTTCCGCCATTTTGTCCTCTGCTAGAGAAACTCTTAAGCTTCTTAAAAGTCCTCCTCTCTACTCTTAACTATTTTTACATTAGGAGCTGTTTTTAGGGATAAGATGTTTTGTGAATCATTTTTATCTTTACTAAGATTTAATCCTAAATTTAAGGGGAAGTTCTAAGAAAATGTCATAATTCTAAGATTTTTCTTAGAATTTCATCACTAGGAGCAACTTTTAGGTTTAGGAAGCTTTGTGAATATGGGCCCAGATCTGTTAAGGGAGCAGGAGTAAAAAAGGAGCACACATCTATGGAGAATGTGAAGGACAAATGAAAAAAGAAAGAAAGGCATAATAGGAAAAAGAGAAAGGGATAGATAGATAGATAGATAGATAGATAGATAGAGAGATAGAGAGATAGATAGATAGATAGATAGATAGATAGATAGATAGATAGATAGATAGATAGATAGAGACAAGCCGACACACAGCTGTCCTTCTGTGTCCATCTTTCATCTCATCAAACTTGCAGTGTTACAGAGACAGAATTCAAGCCTCCAAATCAAAATCTGATTGAGCACCTGTGTGAAGTCATATCCACCAAACAACTTATAGTACTTAAAAAATCTGCTGCATGTGACTTGGTGCCAGATATCACAGCACACCACTAGTGTTCTTGTGGAGCTCATGTACCATGATGTGTCAGAGCTGTTTTAGCAGCACAAATGACCTAGACAGTATTAGGCAGGTGGTATTACAAGAAGTTTAAGTATTAAGCCTTTGGTCTAAGCATTCGCTTTTAGTGTGTAAGCGATTGGCAAAAACTGTAATGGTATGGCTGATCAATATATCACATCCTATAAAATCTTTTTGTATCCTAATTTATATTCTCTACTACCTATTAATTTAATGTCACTGCACTCTTATAATGTTTCTGAATTTCTACAACACTGACGCCTACTCTTGGAACAAAACTGTCAGCTATCACAACTCATTTTTTAAATGATTCACACTTATCATGAAAACTTTTCAATAGGTTAGACATGGTTTTTAAAATCTGATTCAACCTTTCTGCAAAATCCTACACACATTCTGCCCAGATGTGTACTTTTATGCAAAATAGCATAAAAGTACACATCTGTACTTGTACTTTTATGCAAAATAACGCACACAGGCAGAAAAAAGTTCACACGGCACGTTTAGTACACTGTTGTCATTGTTAATTAAAATAGTGCACACATGTGTCCAATCAGTGATTAGAGTTGAATTCACTACAAAAACAGGATAAACATCTGTTTAAATGTAAGTGGCATGTGTGAGTTGGATTGACATTCATGCAAAGAGTCAGTATTTGCGGTGTTGGCCCTTCTTTTTCAGGACCTCTGCAATTCGACTGGGCGGCTCTCAATCAACTTCTGGGCCAAACCCTGACTGATAGCAACCCATTCTTTCAGAATCACTTCTTGGAGTTTGTCAGAATTAGTGGGTTTTTGTTTGTCCACCCGCCTCTTGAGGATTGACCACAAGTTCTCAATGGGATTAAGATCTGGGGTGTTTCCAGGCCATGGACCCAACATATCAATGTTTTGATCCCCGAGCCACTTAGTTATCACTTTTGCCTTATGGCACGGTGCTCCATCGTGCTAGAAAATGCATTGTTCTTCACCAAACTGTTGTTGGATTGTTGGAAGAAGTTGCTGTTGGAGGGTGTTTTGGTACCATTCTTTATTCATGGCTGTGATTTTGGGCAAAAGTGTGAGTGAGCCCACTCCCTTGGATGAGAAGCAACCCCACACATGAATGGTCTCAGGATGCTTTACTGTTGGCATGACACAGGACTGATGGTAGCGCTCACCTTTTCTTCTCCGGACAAGCCTTTTTCCAGATGCCCCAAACAATCGGAAAGAGGCTTAATTCGAGAATATGACTTTGCCCCAGTTCTCAGCAGTCCATTCGCCATACTTTTTGCAGAAGATCAGTCTGTCCCTGATGTTTTTTTTGGAGAGAAGTGGCTTCTTTGCTGCCCTTCTTGACACCAGGCCATCTTCCAAAAGTCTTGGCCTCACTGTGCGTGCAGATGCGCTCACACCTGCCTGCTGCCATTCCTGAGCAAGCTCTGCACTGGTGGCACTCCGATCCCTCAGCTGAATCCTCTTTAGGAGACGATCCTGGTGCTTGCTGGACTTTCTTGGATGCCCTGAAGCCTTCTTAACAAAAATTGAACTTCTTTCCTTGAAGTTCTTGATGATCCTATAAATTGTTGATTTAGGTGCAATCTTAGTAGCCACAATATCCTTGCCTGTGAAGCCATTTTTATACAACGCAATGATGGCTGCACGCGTTTCTTTGTAGGTCCTTTTAACATGTCAAGTCTGCCATTCTAACCCAATCAGCCTGACATAATGATCTGCAGCCTTGTGCTCGTCAACATTCTCACCTGAGTTAACAAGACGATTACTGAAATGATCTCAGCAGGTCCTTTAATGACCGCAATGAAATGCAGTGAAAAGTTTTTTTCGAGATTAAGTTCATTTTCATGGCAAAGAAGGACTATGCAATTCATCTGATCACTCTTCATAACATTCTGGAGTATATGCAAATTTCTATTATAAAAACTTAAGCAGCAACTTTTCCAATTTCCAATATTTATGTAATTCTCCAAACTTTTGGCCACGACTGTACAGCAAGGGGTGCTGAACCAAGGCCAGGAAGATAGTTGAAGGACCTGAGCCACCCCAACAATGGGCTGTTCTCTCTTTTACGGTCAGGGAAAGGCTTGCGCTCCCTGAGGGTGACCACAGACAGACCGAAGAGGCAAACTAAACTAGAACACCACATGGCACTAATTGGACTTGCTTTGTTTCCTTTACACCTGTGTTGGAGCACACCACATTACCGACCACACTGCACATTTGCACATGACTCATATGTTGCACAATGCTTGTGCTTATATGAACATAAATGAGGACTAACTTTGCTCTTTAAAACTGGGACAATACCACTTCTGCTGTCACTCATCATCTCATTTCATACCCTGTGTTTCACTTATATTGTTGCTGTCATACCTACAGTACATGCCATACTTTTTCCTTCTTGAACCCTTTTACAGTATATTGCACATTCTGTATAATTTATACTTTATATATTTTTTTTGTTTGATCACAACCCCCTAAATCTCCCTAATTTCGTTGGATCCTATTCCCTCCCGTCACTAGGCTGTTGAGACTACTACTACTACCAATCAGGAATGGTCAAAGACAATCGTGTGTTTCCTCAGAACCACGTAACGCCAGCCGACCTCTTCTTTTCGAACAGCTCGCTCATTCACCATTGGGAACAGCGTCACACACTCGGAGGACAAGCCTATCCACTCCTTCCACAGACGGCTGTAGAACCGTGATTAATGTGCTAAGTGCCTCCTATACCACCCTGCTGAGAGAGCTAAACAGCTGTTTAATTTTGTGAGACATGTCAAAGGTTTTGAGAACTTGAAGTGTGGAGTTTGAAAAACAAATGATCAGTTGAGAAAACTATAAATACGAATGTCTGACGAACAGTGAGAACCTGGTATTTTAATATGCTTGTAGAGCAGCAGAATTACATCAGTGCAAATAGTATGAACTGTGCAATGAAACTTAGGAACTGTGCAAAGAACAGCATGAAAGTGACAAAGAAACTGAGTCTGTGTGTAATGGCAAAAAATGCAATAGTCAGTGTAACTGAGCAGACACTGAAGCTACATAAGAGAGGTATGTGGCTAACGCAATGATGTCTATAACAGAAGAGCTTTAAACCTAGATCTCTCAGTTCTCATGCCCTTGTAGAAAGGTGTTAAAGAGCTATACCAAATGGCTCTAGGGACAAAGAATTTCCAGAGTCTGTCAGTTGAGCAGCTTTGTGACAGCAGTCATCCACTGAACACACTCCTCTGTTTGGAAAAGGCAGCATGCACCACTTCCTTGTGAGAGTTCAGCTCCATACGAACCATCGAACCAGGTCTCCTGACCACCTTATCCAAACACATGGCATCCCTGCTTTTGAGGCTATTAAAAATACTATTACTAATACTAATACTAATAATACTTTGTATCAATCTGAGGCTACATGTTTTGAATTTATCTTCCACATGATCCCTCTTCTTCTGGTACCCTGAAATCAAATCCTGTTAAATAATGCATTTAAATCCAGTGAATTTTATATTGCACTATAGGATAGAATTACCATGGCAAGACATATAATTCTTTCTTTTCTTGTGTTTTGACATTAGCTGGTGCTTTCTAATGGGTTACTTTATTACAGTAACTGATGATGTAATTAGGAAAAGTTATGTATAATTTTACTCTAATTACTGGATAGAATTTACGCATGATACTCAAATTGATTTCTAACAAAATTTTCCTGTTAAACGGATGAAATGCTTAAAAAAATAGCATCCTCTAGTTTTTATTTGCCTTATATTTAATTATTTTACTATGCAGCATTTGGCAGTAAGTTGCATGCATTTATTAATATTTTTAATAGCATAATAGTGTTAAAATTTATTTTAAACTATTTTAATTTATAATACATACAGTCACATTTAAATAGTATGAAATAGTCTACAGAACCTATCAGTGGTAAAATACACTCAAAATGTATGTACACTGAAAATGCATTATATTATTGTGTTGATTTTTTTCTGCCTCATAGGAATAAGCTCTTTGGCTATTATAACATTAGTTTAGGGTGAACATTCATATCCTGCATTAGCTGTTGTGTGCTGGTTCTAGTGGATTAATGGCAGCAGTAATTATACCCTCAAAGAAAGGAATTTTATTTTATGATTGAAATTTTTTCATCACAAGCTTTTCCTGATCCTCCTGTGTGCACCTGTATCCTGTGGTGATAACCTTGTCCTTGATTATTGTAGGCCTGATATGTAGCTGCACAAAACATATTTTTGAATCACTGACACAGTGAGATAAATTATTTCATGAAGTAGTGTGATTGCAGTAACCACAGTGACATACTGTATACTACTTCATGGAAAGAGGAAACTAGAGACATATAAAGCAATCCTAAATATACAGTAGGATCGCTTTATTAAAAAGGTCTATTAAAAAGTCACTTGGAAAACAAATATCTAAGCAATATAAGAACCTTCCACGTATGAAAATGCAGTATAATAACATATATACTTTTTGTCTTTGGCAAGAAAAAATGCCAAATATGTCCGTCCAACTCTTCAGTTGAAACAATATGAGTAAGTGATGAATTTCCCTATTAGCCTAGTAGAAAATAAATCTTTGATACAGGTAGTCCCCAACTTACAAACTTACAATCTATTCCAGGAGCACATTCTTAAGTCAGATTTGTTCTTAAGTCTGACAAAGCGCATCTTACATGCCTTTGACACGAATATGCAATGTAAAGCATACCAATCCACTTTACTTAATAGCTGTCTCCTTCTCCACACTGCCATCATGTGGCCAAAAACCATAACCGTGCCTGGAGAAATGAATCTCACACGTGTCAAATGTAACAGTGTTGTCTCTGCGCCTTTAAATTGTGAGGGGAATCTCGGTCGCCATTTTGCCTCAGAACTGCATAATTCGTTCTGGAAATGTGCTTGTAATCCAAAGCACTCGTGTATCAATATTTCCCCATAAGAAATAATGGAACGTAAAATTATTTGTTCCACTGTGCAAAAATATTTGTATAAAAATTATTTTTACAAAATATAAAATAAATATAAAACAAATTAACCTGCCCTTTTCCCTCTGAAAAGAAATGTAGCTCGTGTGCGGGAGACGAGAGAGAGGAGAGAGTAGAAGGATGTTGTCTACTCTGTTGTCTTGTCTTATGAACTGGTAATGTCTATGACTGAGGTTGAAGTTAATCTTGTTCCCCAAAATATGAGAATAGTTTAGTTTTTGCTTCAGCATGTTGAATATTTAGATATGTCTCTGTCATTTTGTGTCTATAAATGTCATTAGATATGTCTCTATAATCAGCTAAGGGAGAATTTCTTTTAACTTCCAATCCTATTGTCCAAAAATTTCACTAATTATACACACACCACTATTACTGTAAGATTCCATAAAAATATATGGTACAATTAATAATATTTTTTAATTGATATAGCATACAGTCCCATTTAAAAAGTATGATGTACTGCACAGAACCTGTCAGTGGTAAAATACACTCAACATGCACACTGTGAAAATGCATTATATCATTGTGTTGTTGTTGTTTGCCTCATAGGAATAAGCTCTTTGGATATAAAAAGTCAGTTTAGAGTGTATTTTATGTATTGTACGACATGTATATACTTCACTCAGCATGTCTTCTGCTGTTGTGTGCTGGTTCTAGTGGATTAATGGCAGCAATTATACCCTCAGAGAAAGGAATGTTATTTTATCATTGAATTTTTTTCATCACAAGCTTTCCCTGATCCTCTGTGTGCACCTGTATCCTGTGGTGATAAATTTGCCCTTGATTATGGTAGGGCTGATATGTAGCTGCAGAAAAAAACATATTTTTGAGTCACTGGCACATTGGCACACATGACTTATTTGCTTATGTAGCAGTAGTGCAATTCATAAAATCTTGTAGATTCAGGTCACATCAAACAGTTGCATGGGGAATAAATAAGTATGATCTCTATGACTGTAAACATGGCAGGGTTGTTGGTGCCAGATGAACTGGTTTGATTTTTTTTCTGCACCATTGTCTAATCTCTAGGGACTGTTGTGCATAAAAATCTGTATTGTAAATATGCAAAAACAAACAAACAAAAAAAAGCCAAATTAACCACATCATTGTGGTTGCACATACATTCAAGTTTAGCCGAACAGCTCCTCAGGAATATGATTTTTTCTGTTGTGATTACATAATTGGATAGTAATAGTTTTCAGAATTTCAAATGCAACTTGACCATTAGTATTTAACATAGTTATGACATTCTTGTAGTAATATTTGTTTGTTTGAGACAGATTTGTTGTTGAGATTGAATCTCCCCATAACTAGTTTGCAAATATTGGAAACTACAAGGTAACATTAAAATAATCATAATATTAATAATCATAAAAAAACTCACAAACTTAAAAGAACATCCTGTAAAAACAGTAAAGTGCTGCTGCTGATGAAATGCTGATTAAATGTTGAATGAACACATGAAGAAATTAACTTCAATCCCATTCATTATTACACAAATAACAAAAAGAATCAATAATCGGAAAAATATAGTTGCAAGCAATACAGTGGGCACAATTGTGACAGAATTCTAGAAGAAGGGGGGATTTTTTGTTAAGACCTCCAAAAGGCCCCGAATGCTGGAAAAAGCATAGCACTATGATGTAACTCCAGAGGTGGATAGTAACATTTACTCGCGTTACTGCAATTGTATTGTTTTTATGTATTTCTACCTTTCAAATTAATTTTTGAAATCTGGAATTTTAATTTTACTTAAGCATGTTTTGTTTGAAGTATTGTACTTCGCTACATTTTAAATCATATTTGCTACTGAGTAAAAAAAAATGAAAATAAAAAATATTATGCTTTTGCCTTGTTGTGCTCGCGTGAGTGTATCGTGTCCTGGTCGCGCGCCGCTCCACATTCCACTCCAGGTTTTCTGACTTTCCCTTCATCGCATCTACCTGCCTTTCCAAACGGTCGGTTCCACCCTGAGAGTGACGTCATCAATCAGCGCGACTATATATAAACCGGAGAGAGACGCGGGAAAGCGGAGGCGTGTAGGCGTGGTCTTGGTTGTTTCTTTAGAGAGCTTTTTTTTTTTTTTGGGGGGGTGTTGCTTGGCTCGGCTCGGCTCGGCTCGGCTCTTTGTATCTTCTTGTAGATAATTTCACTGTATGTATGCGCACTCATCAGTAGTAGGTATTAGGTAGTAGTAGCTGCTATTTATTTTGAGGAAGAGGGAATTTATTCACTATTTTTAATTTAGGGGTTCATGGAAGGTACCTGTATTTTTGTTTGTGTTTTTTTTTGCAGGTAATATAGCTACTAAAATACAGATACCCGTTTGTTTATTATTTGCGCCTTTGGTCCACCCTGAAGCTGATCCTGCTGGTGTGTTTGTATATTTTTGTAAAGCAATACAAACCTCATTATTTCATCAGCTAACGACTGGATCTAGTTCTTTCTGTCATATACCACCATTTCCATACAGTTTCAAATAGAACCCTGAACCTTTCTTTTGCTGTACTGCCCAACCCTAGACTGGGACTTATTGGCTTTGCCTTTTAAGCACAAGAAAGGCAACAGCTTTATTATGCAAAATAGTTCATTCAATTAAAAACTAGTTTGTGACTTGTAGCCGCTTGTCTTTTATTAGCTACACTAGACTCCCCCATCCCACCTCCACTGTTAAAAGCATTACTCTAACTTTTACTCTTGCGTAAATTTTTTGAGCTACTTTTACTTGAGGAGATTTTGAGAATGGTAACATTTTACTTGTACTTCAGTAAAAAATTTCACTGAAGTAACAGTATTTTTACTTGAGTACAAAATTTTATTTCTCATTCCACCTCTGTGTAACTCAATGTGATGTCACCTAGGAAGTTATTAGGCGCTTTTCAGCATAAATTCATTGCATTGTCATGGCTGAATCGCCTTGGGTGCATTTTGACTTTCTGTTGAGTAGATACCATGATATGCACATTCAGCTCAATGAATTCTAAATGTGTACCGGGTTTTGCATGTATACAAGCAAGTTTGTATGAGCTATGCAGCATGCGTGAAGGCCCTGTGCCACGCCTAGGGCCCAGGCGCTCAGGCATCCTAATGCCAGCAGATTCACAATGTGTGTGCTGATTTTCATTACTTTTTGAACATGTACATAAAGATCCCCCAAAAGCCCTGGATGTTAAAAAAAATCTTTAGAAGAACAAGAGGACTCTTCACACACTATGATGGAATAGGGCTGATGTTATGATGCTTGGGCCCAAAAACATCAGGATAACCACATTAAATCAATGTGGCTAACCAGTATCGAAGGTAAACAAATTAATCTGTCAGTATAGATATTGTGAGATGTTGTCTTATTCCTGCAGAGCAGCTTGATGATTATGTTGGTCTTTAGCAGGCAGAAAGTCATACTGTTTCTGATATGATCTAGTAAAATCCTACAGAGTATTTCTAGTAGTATTTCTATGTAGTTTCTGGGGATCAGAAACTACATTTGTATTCTCACTGTGACCTCATCTTAAAGCCTTCACAAAAAAAAAAAGCTTTTATAAAAAGTGTTCAGTCTCGAACTGTTTTCTAATTATAATCCTATTTTTTTCTATCTATAAAACACTATGGTAATCATTATTTTTTGTGGAACATTTTATGGTAACATTAGAGGCCTGTATATGAGTGAATACTGCCTTTTCTTCTCTTTCAGTCTCAGCTGTTGAACCATAAACAGAGAGCAGAACATAAAATCTGACAAAAATTGAATTGTATGATTGCTTTTCATTCATTTCATTGCATTAAAAAATATAATCATGCAACAAATGACAATATCAATGCAATAAACTAGTTTTATGCTATAAGCTAGTTTTTAAAAACCAATTACTGGGCATATGCAAAATTTTTCTTTTATAAACTAAAATATAATTAAATGTACAGTTTATAGTAATGTATAAAAATTAATTTACAATGTCGAATTTCTATAAACCTATAATATAATCTGGGTAAAAAGAAAGTGATTTTAAGTGATTTTACTATTGTAAAAAGCAGTGATGCATGAGAGTGGCAGCATCATGTCACCTTGTTTTCATCAGGAGGACTGGAAAACAGTTCCAAGTTAGGAAAAGGTGGGTGACACGAAGTACAGTGCAATCATAAAAGAAAACTGCGGTGGTGAGTGACAGGGAAGGGTGGCAGGGCTAGAGGAACACAATGCAAAAGACTTATTCAATGCAGTTTTAAAAGTGAATATACTGTAGGTGTTGTGTAAAGACAGATTTTAAAAAATGTTTTAATGTTTTTTTTTCTGTTCTATTCTATAATTTGGGGTAAAAGGTACAAAACATTTCTTAGTAGAACAAATTGTGGTTCAAGTTAACAAATTCCTTCATTGTAACATACCTGCTAGTTGCAACGCTTAAACTGTCATTACAGTCATTTGATTAATTCCTACACTTCCAATCAAGTACAATACAGTATGTATGTCAATGATGGGAGGAAACCAGAGACATCCACTTAGCACAGGGAGACTGTGCAAACACCATGTACACAGACCAGAGATTTGATCCCCCAAGATGCCACCAAGGAGGCAGTTAATAAATAATTACTGCAAATGTTCCACAGAGGGAGGTCCTCACATCTGGCACTGCTTTTACACTCAGACCTAAAATTTGAAATCTTAATGTGAGGAAATTAACAAAGCAACTCTTCATTTATTTCATTAAGTTCATTAAGAACTTAAATTATTAAGTTATTAAAGACATCTAATCGAACACAAAGTCAAATCAGTAGTGACTAATATGGACTCATTGAAATTCATGCCCGTGCTTTTTACATGACAATGGGTCAGACAGCGGAACAAACGTGATATTTTCTTCATTTAGGACCTGCTGCTCTGAACCTGGATAGGGGGACTTTCATTATACTGGGGTCCTCTTTTTTCCATCCATCTCGAACTGACAGGTGACCTTTTGTGATATTGCTCCTTCATGCACTGTCTTATTCATTCTGATTATTTGAGAGAGAAAGGAAAGGATGAGAAGGGTCTCTTCCCTTGGCCAGGTATTTTTGTTATAGAACAATGTTAGATTGATAAAGTCTGTGATTGCAAACTCAAACCATAGATGTTCTTCTCTGACATGAATTAGAATATACTGTAAGTATATATATATATATATATATAGTGTAAGTACCTGAGTAAAGTAAATAGGGGTTAAAGCTGAAAATAAGCTGATCAGCTTTAATGTAATCAGTGAAATTATTATTTCAGGTTGAAGCACACGTATGGTACATATTTTTCTGCACGGGAGAGACTCTCTGCCTAACTTTTTAACACAAAAACACATAACTTCATTTATACTTAACATTTTTATTTCATTTATGGTGAGGATTTAACTTCAGGCAGATACTGAAAGACTGAAATAACTTTCAGCCACTTTTGCATTTGTTTTGCACAAATTCGGCATAAAGATATCTGAGTTCTGAGCGATGTACAGACAAAACCTATCTATAGTTTATTCATATAGATATATTTTATTTACCTTTTATTTACTTTGTCTGGTGATACATCATAACATGATTATTGCAACCACAGTATATTAACCAGAAGTACATAAGGTTTCTTTAACTCTCACAATATTACTTGCAATTTTAGCCACAGGTGTTGGCATTTCACTGTAAATTGTGTGCATAATTACAGAAAATATGTAAATTGGACTGAACCGTACCAGGAACTATTACTCCTATGATGTACTAGGAAGAGTCCTACTAGGAAGTACATTAAGCTCATATGTAAAGCTGATGATACAAAAGCTTAATGGGTTTCAAGCATTTGAGGAAATCATCATGGTATCTTAACATACATTACAAGCCAGTCAAAACATACAATATACTATATATGGGAGAGAGTCTTGCCATTCGTTCAAATCAGTGTAGTAATGTACAGTCTATTTTGTATCTATGTACTGTATAAGAGGGGCTCAAGTAGGTTTCTTGCCTACCATGCTGAAGGCCCGGGTTCGATTCCCAGTCAAAGCCCAAACTACAGCCAGGGGATGCCGTGCCAGACTCAAGTCCGGATAAAATGGTAATAAAAAGCATCTGGCATTAAAGCTGTGCCAAATTGCATATCTATATATGTATAGTTAAAGAATATTAAGTATATTATACTGTATATACTGTGTGTGTATGTATGTATGTGTATAT
>QMIH01000917.1:28474-33474 GCA_003987875.1 Clarias batrachus
ATATATATATTTATATATATAATATATACTGTATATGATGAATTGTCACTCACTCACTTATTGATTATACCATTTTATCCTCTATACAAGGTCATGGGGGCCTGGAGCCTATCCCAGACCCTAGACCTACCGCATGAGGCGGGGTACACCCCGGATGGGGTTAGGATTGGAATATTGTTAAATATACTGTTTGTTATGTTGTTGTTGAATTTGCTCCTAAGAGTCAGCAGGATGGTTTCATTGTTATATCTAAACATTGTCTTATCTTAGGTCTTTGCTGGAATTATCTAGGATTTGTATCTAATTTTCTAGCATAAACATTGCTAAACTAAGTTGTCATTAATCAAGAGTTGCTGAGTGGGTTTTACTGTGTTTTTCATCAGATCGTCTTTTATCCCCATCTTTTATCTAATCCTTCTTGTTCCACAGAGGGCTGTACAAACACTAGTAATAAACACTGAATGTTGTTTTCCTCCTCGTGCTCTTTCATTTCTGTCCTAAATGATATCCTCCTTACAAGTGGTAAGAGGCAAGAATGTTATGTATGATGTTATTTATATTGTCAAAGGAAGAAACTGGTGCAGAATGGGGGTGGACAGGAAAGGATAATAAATACCTTGACATTCTTTCAGTCATGTCTCACACAGGAACAGAAAAAAGTCACAAAAAAAAGATCTATCAAACCACTTCCTTATCACAATTTGATTGGCTTGGCTTTAATCACTTTAATTCTTGTGTTGTGTGTTTTTCATAACCCCAGTACATTTTATTGTGTTAATTATTATTTATTACTTATTATAGTGCGCACAGCAGCAACCACTGGTGGTTATTTAGAATAATCTGTTATAAGGGCAGCACATTGTCCTATTCAACATGAGCTTGTTGTGTTGAGATCAGGGTTTTTTGTCATGTACATTATAAAAATCTCATTTCAATATTATCTCATGTAATGTCTTCTTTCTTGTTCTTTCTCTTTAAAAACCCTTTGTGAAGTTATCCATGTAACTATTCAGTATACATTTTTTCTTTTATAGAGTTTGGGGTGTTTATGTGCACTCAGCCTGAAAGGGATTAAGGTATTAAGATGGCTGCTAGAAGAGTGAGAGACTTTTCACAGACAGCGAACGAGGATTACAATACAGGGACAGTAATGCTATTATTATATTGTTGCATATCAAAGCCTGTCAGTAACTGACCAGGGCCTCATACAGTACTTTATACAATGTTAATGAATACTTAACATTTCTTACCTCCCAATCCATGGTTCAAATTTGTTTGTAAATATGAATACACATTTATATTTTAATTAGATAAAAAGGACCACATTTGCTAAATACAATTTTCTCCTTTGAATTCAAAGTGTTCAAGTTTCAATTAAGTGATTTTAATTGTCATTCAAATGAGACATAGCCAATTTAGAATTCACATAAAAAGACATAGTGTATTATTCTAAAATGCTAAATTGTTAAGATATTGCAACATGAATTTGACATGGTTACTGACACTACCAATTTTTTTTGGAAGTGCTTTTTCGCAACAGATTTTACAGGTCCTATGCTTCTAGAAACCAATTTTAGTATCACTACTCATATAAAAAATATGAATCATTAGCATTTAAAATGATTATTACACAATATTGTGTTTTGACTGTATGCCATACATTCTGTTCTTTTTTTTTCCATTCTTTAAAGCATACACAGTGGATATTGTTTCATTATGGATATTGTTTCCATTTTAGCCTTGAACTCGTCATTTAATGTATATAGCAAAGCCAAGCAGCCAAGATGAGAGTGGCTTTTACCCAGTCATAGTTATCTGATAGTGTGATACTCTCAGATCAGTGTACACTTTCCTGAATAACAGAAATAGCATTAGTCTTAATCAGTAAACATTTTGTTGATTTCAGATTAAGTACATTTGCACTTATGGGGATTCATGAGGATTTATAAGGATTGTTTGTCTCTTGCCAGTTCCAAATATACTTTGTGATTGATTATATTTGATTGTTCAGGTTAATTATTTTTGTTATAGTTGTATACATGCCTGTTTCTGCACTGTCTAAATAACAATGCTGTAAATGCATTTTTATTTGTATGAAAAAATGTGATATAATTTAGGATATTTAATAATAAAAAAGAACAAAATGTTTAAGCGCAAACTTAAAGGGGGGGGGGATAAGGTGTTTGATTTGTTATTTGTTTGTTTAAAAAGAAGTGTGAAGCTAGTGATGGAAGTTCCATGGTATTTCCATTTTTACTGCCATTCAAATTTATTGCTATATTTGACTACAGTATGTAAAGATAAGTTTTTTTATATTTCTTATATATATATTTTTAAACATTTTTTTTGTATTTGTTTCTATTTTCACAACAAGTTTCTATAGCTAAACTTACACTTACTCTTATTTTATTCCACTATTTATTTCTTGTAAATTGTTTTTTAAGGTCACGGGCGGTCGTATAAGCATTTTACTGCATATCGTACTGTGTATGACTGTGTATGTGACAAATAAAAATTTTATTAAAATTTTAATTCAGAAGCACACATTATGTGACCAAATAATTGAGTAACACTTGAAATGCACAAAACCCTGAGAATAACTAGCTATATTCACAACTGATGTAGCATTCTAGTGTTATTTGTATGGTGACCTAAATTTGGGTCAAGGCACCTTTTCCTCTTCCAAGACAATGTCTTTGAGTCAAATGAAATGACTGGTATGGAATAATAATTTAAAAAAAAGTTTCCTGAAAGTGCATTTAAATATACTGTTGGAAATCATGGTTTCTTAACAATATTTGTTTTTTTTGTTTCTTAACAATATTTGTTTTTGGTAGAGCGTTAGGTTTGACCAGAAATAGATAAACTATGTGCAGTGTATCGCCTGTGCTAAAATGTATTAAATTACTACACTATCTTAGGTGGCACAGTGTTTAGCACAGTAGCCCTGTGCCTCCAGGGTTGACGGTTCAAGTCCTGCCTTCTGGTCTGTATCTGCGTGTTCTCCCTGTTCTTTCTGGGGACTCCTCTTTCCTTCCATTGCCCAATAACATGCTGATTAGACTAACTGTTGTTACAAAATTGCCCATTGTGTGTGTATGTGTTTGTGCCTTGTGATAGACTGGCACCTTGTCCAGGGTATATCCTGCCTTGTGCGCTGGATAAGCAGTGAGTATACTATGAGTGAGTATACTATCATACTATATATGAGTACAGTATTGTTATTGTTGTGTTTTTTTGCAATGTGATGGTCGATTTCAAATCAATTTCAGTTTGATCTTCATGTTTTATCCTATCACACTTCTGTTTTATTTCTCACTGAAAGCATTGATTACTCATTCAAGTTTTTGAGATTCGGACAAAAGCTGCTTAGCCAGCAGGAAATATTAGCAAGTAATATTTTGACTCTGTGGTCTATTGGGACATTATAAAGAGCACCTACAAGCTTTCAAGTACTTTAGGTCCATATGTGCTGAGTGGCAAAGCAGATAAACAGCAAATGCCCTGTAATGCCATCAGTTCCAACAAAACGATCGATACTATCCGAAAGGATTTGCTAAATGGGAGGAAAAGGAGTAATTTTATATTAAGGCCATATGCACGTTCAGACAATACATAGAGAAGAGTTTGTTTTAGGGGTTCTTTAGGGGTCAGCTAAACATTCTTAGCTTCAGCATGGAACCATTTGTGATACAGATACACTTTGATAATGTTATGGCACTATGAGTGGCTGAATGCCCACATCAGGCTTTTCTCTCCTCTAGAATCCATTTTTACATTAGGTTAAACTTTTTAGAACGCTTAAAAATTTTAAAAGGCATAAATTAGCCAGCCATTTTTCTGTGGTTCAATAATAATATCATTTGATATAGTGTTTTAATCAATAAAAGTGAAAGCATAATAAAATATATAGTTATAAAAAATAATGTTTTAATAATAATAATACGTAAGTGTTCCTTCTTTCATGTCATAGCTATTATAAATGGACAATCAAACCTAACTTCAAAAAACATTCTCTCTTTAAAGAACACACACAAAATGAATTAAAACAAGGTTCAATTTTTATGATGAATGAATGAAAGGATAACCTTGTAATTTATTCATCTTATCTTCTTTTTTAAAGTTTGAATTAAAGCAAAAAAACAGCATGAAAAATATAAGACTCGCAAGTTAACATTTGTAAAACCAAACAAACAAACAAAATAGAGCCATTCTACTTCTACATACTTTCTAGCTTCAACTGAATAACACAAAAAAAGGGAAAAACTCAATCTATATTAAATAAGGAACAGGTTGAATATTGGCTCCCTCAGCTTCTAGTAACTCAAAGAGTGATTTGAACGTATGTGCCAAAAGATCCTGCTGGTGAAATGACCTGGCCAGTTGTGACCTGGGAGCCTGTGTCTGAATAAACAACTGACAAACACTTCTTCTATCTGTACTCTGTACGCTTTGACTTAATACTGCCTAAAGATGAGTACATCTGAGTTTCCATAGTGTTTTCATAAACACCTTGCACATGAGATATAGCCTTATTTCTCATAACACTGAGATGCAGTCTCATTCTAGGATCCTAAGCTTCTTGATGTGCGTAATAGCTGCAGCGACTGTGCAAATGGTGGCGAATTATGCTTTTTGATTTCTAGTTGGCGGCCAGCAAACCATTGTTCCAACAGCCACTGCAAAACTGCTTAAGGTGTTTGTTAAATGCATTGGGATAATGCAACTCTTCTGCACATTATAAGACGCATCACCACATGTAGATTATGTAGCTAGGTGAAGGATTTTTGCCCAGGATCTTTTAATGTGTTCATGAACTGTACAAACAGTTCCTTACTGTCTATCACTGTACCAAACGCAGAATCTAAATACCACAGATATGCAGTGGGTGGTGCCTTTGATCTAAGATGTCTGATGACATCAGAAGCTGGAACAAGAAGGCTCTTAATAGTCCTCTAGCTTAGACACTGAAGTGTCTTTCATTGTCAAATCAACATGTG
>QMIH01000917.1:38474-62243 GCA_003987875.1 Clarias batrachus
GCAAGATGTGGAACAACTACACAGCGAAATTACCCAGTGTTTAATTGACACCATACAGTAGTTATATGGGTCCAGTTGGACTCAAATTTACTGAAAGTTCTGAAAATGTTAAATAATCGTGTAGGCATGAGAGGCAATATGGATGCACATCTCTCAGCAAATAAAAGACGTATGAAAGGGAATTAGGTGAGCTGATAAATGGAATAATAATATTGTTATCTGTGATATACAGTACAGGTAAATAGACTACTGATGAGCCATAACATTATGACCACCCGCCTAATACTGAGGAGGTACTTTCCTTTCCTTTGCCACCACAACAGTAATAACCCGTGTATGCTGACACCCTTCTACTGAAATCAGCATTCTCACAGTATAGCTACATTTTCAATATATCATTATTATGGAAGCCAGAAGTGGGTGCCATGTATTAGTCAACCTTTTTCCCAAAGTTGATGTTTTGGAAGCATAAAAAATGGACGTAAGAATTTGAGTGACTTTGACGAGGGCCAAACTGTGATGGCTAGAGGACAGGGGCAGAGCAATGCTAAAACTACAGATCTTGTGGGATATTCATGGTCTGTAGAGGACATGAAATACATGTACTGTAGCAAAAGTAATCCAAGAATGGAAAACCGACGAACTGGCGACAGGGTCATGGGTGGCCAAAGCTTATTGATGATAGTTCACACGGCTCACAGGTCAGGTACTGTAGTAGGAACTCTCCACTGGATTTTGCTTACAGCCCTATTATACCCTCATAAATCCACTCGCAACTAACCAAACTACAAGAAAACATCGACATGTAGGGAGAGGAACAGACATTACTCACATTACTTGCCAATCACACACCACGGTGTTTCAAATTATAGGATGATGTCATGCACAGAATCTGATAAGTGTTGCTGTCAAACGTCTCTGGATGAAGTCATTCCAGCTGTGACTGATTATTTATGTCTTGAATGAATATCCTTTAGAAAGCTGGAGGCAGTTTGGAATAAAATGACTGTTTGAATGAAACTGACACTATTTTATTCCTGTATTCTATTGTTTTAATTATGAAATAAAACATTTACCCAATTGATCTAAGTAGGAATGCTTTTACAGACTAGATATGAAGTTAGTGAGCAAATTGTGAAAACAGAGCTCTGAGAATTGCATTTATTTATATGCTGTGATTTTATTTATTTTTTCTGGGTTACAATTAGAGTTTGGGGCATAGGAAACGTTGTGGTTTGATGTTTCCACTGTTCAGTAGAAACCAGGCATCAACAGCAGATGCTCAGTAATTAGCAAAGTGTTTACCTGAACCAAAATAAACAGCTAGAGGATGAATGAAGTGGAGAATGAAGGGTGAAGAGTGAAAGGGATGATAATAAACAGCGCTCCTTTGTAAGACCATGATCCATTTGACCCAACAGTATGTAGTACAGTGTACATTTCCTTTTCTCCTTTTTCCTTTAGACGCTGTCGTATAAAATTCAGTCAAAACTTGACTTGGCTTATGACTTTATTCATCAGTATATTGTCGGATGCAGTCCTTGAGAAGAACTTGTATGAATAAGTGCAGTGTTATGCATGTGAGAAGCAAATTAACTAAAGCAAAAACATACATTAACCAACATCAGTGATCAACATCTGAACAACTAGAATCAATGGTATTTAATTAAAATCCCTTAAGCAGGTTGCCACTTCAACAGATTGCCACTTCTTTAACCTCCCTGTTGAGAAAGGGTACGATGAGTCTTATCATATAAACTTCTCCTAAATCTGTTTTTTTTTTCTTCTTTCTTTGTGCTTTTTGCTACTGTAGATGTGCTATGGTGGAGGGCTTGCTACTACTTTGAATGCACAGATATGCAACATTGGAATTAAAAGACAAACACACAAAAGCAGCCATACTGTAAATCACCCTTTAAATCATCGTAAAATCCGCCTGACCCAGAAATGCACATTATAAGGTCTCGGGTTAGAACTACCAGTACCACAACCAGTAGGTGCATGAAGAAAATTCCCAGAAAATCAAGATATCACAATTTTCTTTAGTATCTTATCAAACATTCAAGTTGTGCAGATGAAAGAGTCACTGTGATATTTTTATTTATTTGACAACTAATTCATTTATAGTCTTTATTGTATCAGTAAGTCACATTTCATGGCATGTATCTGAAATACGCGATCACATTTATTTTCAACATACTGTATACATTAATGTCTATTCCATAGATGTCACTATGTTACAGTTGCAGTTAAGATAATTGATCAAGATTTGTTACTAAAACTCATGTTCTCTGAGCCCCAACGTCACAGATTTTTTTCCCTCCTGCCTTCTTTGCATCAATCAAGACCATCTGGTTTCATTTTTAAACTTGCCAAACGCATGTCAGGTTGGTAACTCATTTAATTTTTCTGTGCAGTACACCTGTTTAGAAGAACCTCTACTCTTCATATTTCTTTACTCAGTTATTATTATTTTTTTTCTTTAATCTGTTACCCATCTGTTCAAATTTGTTTTAATTCAGTTATTTATCTCACTGAATGCATGAAAAAAAAAACTTAAAACCAGCACATCACTGTAAGTGCACTAAAATACATGTAACAATAATACAACTATACATATCCAATATATTCAATTACAAATTACAAAACAACAATAACCGATGAATTAGCATGCTGATATTACTGTTAATACTACAGAAGCAGCACATCCCTAAACACTGCAACGTTGAACCTAGGTCTATTCCTTTGGAACATTTTCAATAATCTGAGGCCTCCATCAGTCCAAGTCCAAAATCATCCACTGCACCTTCTCCTTTCCTCCATTCCTGTCTCCATCTATCTGATGTAAACCCAAGCTACCTTACTTTTTTTTGTTTAACATGGTCCCATGGTGCTGATGGTGGTATAGTTAAACTTAGATACAGATGCTCCAGTAGCAGTGACATCATCTTCTCCCTCATTAAATTTCCGTGGGTGGCACGATCGGCAGCAGCAGGAGAATGTGGTTAGCAGAGCCTTGCGGAAGCGCTTGTTCATGAAGCAGTAGATGATGGGATTGATGCAGGCAGAAGTGTAGGACAGGAGGTGAATGAAGGAGATTGGGGCTCCAGAGAGAGCCCTGTGGGCAGAAGGTGGATGGAAGGCCTTCCAGGTATTAACGGAATACAAAGGCATCCAGCAGATGAAGAACATGGCTACAATGACAATCAGCATGCGGATCACACGCCTTTTGGCCATGAGTTTAGTCTCAGAGGTGTTGCTGCGAGGACGGTCTACCTGGCCAGCGGCGGCCAGCGTGAGCATGGACATCTCCATCGAGTTGGGTCGCTTCAATACCTGAATGTAGCAACCATCACTATGATCAGCGCCCGATGAGAAGGTGGCAGTTGTGCCATTCTTCATTGCTGGGAAAGGTGAAATAGTGAGAACATTTAAGTAAGACTTTCATACCAGATTCACAAAGTTCTCAGTAACCACTAAGAATATTAAATCATCCAAAAACTTTTGTCCCCATGCCTATGCCTGCATCACAGCTGTACTCATCACAAGAACACTCCATTTCATGTGATATTGGTTAATTGATTTCAAGTGAATTAACTAACTAAGTTAAATGATGTTTCGAGTGTGATGTATCAAGTATTAAAAATTATTTGTAAAAATGTCAAATGTTAGTTCCACTAAAATTCAGCTCCATGTAAAACTAAATCACATATACACAGTAAATTATGCAATATTCACTGAGGGATTAAACAGTATTTAAAACGCTTTACAAAAGTTTACAGTATATCCCAATAGGTAGTGTTGAATAAAAAAAGAAAAATCAAACATATTTGATGGTTGAACTGGAGGAACAGGGTCTCACCACTATGGCCTTTCTTCTGCTTAAGTTCAAACTGTATTCCACAATATAGCTCCCGGGAGATGAGCCCATAAGCAATGATCATCACAACTCCAGGTATGACAAAAAGAATCAACAGCAACAAGATGCACCTGGAAGATCACAGGTAACCATTAGTGCTGAACTTTCGCTGACAATGTAATCTGAAATGTGTTTCCAGTTGCATTCTAATCATTCAATTTAGCGTCCGATTGCCAAGTCCCTCAGAGAAAATAAATACTCAGGTATTTCAGCATCTTTAAGAAATGCATTGAAAAGTAAGATGAAAATGCTTCACTTTTGCAATCATCTGTATCTTCTGGAAAGGAAAATAATACATAGTCATATTTACTTATATGAAATTACAAATTGTGTAAAAAAAAAAAAAGTAGCATAATACAGGAAACATACTAATCTACAGTACTACAGGGTTGAAAAGTTGTTTTGTTCATGGTCTTGGACACTGTGTTCATATATGTGCCAATATGTCAGGACCTGGAACACTTTAGAGACAAATCTCTCTCTCTCCGCCGAAATGCTAAAGCTCTATCATCTTCTGCCAAGAGTTGTCCATTCCTTTTCCAGTCCAGACGCACACATATAAAACTCACAGAACCCTAAAACATTTGGTTCCTGCCCTAAACTCATTGAAAACATATGAAGAGAGCTGAAGAATCAAATACAGAAACACAATGCATGGCCTCGGATCTCTTCCCGTGAGTGTCTTTCACTTTCCTAGATTTTATAAAAATTACTTATCAAAGTAGTTGTACACCTTTTATACTATTTATCATTGTGTAAAGATCAATAAATAGGATAATAAGTCAGCTTGATTGATAGTTAAATGGATTGATGACTAACTAGCAGAAATAATTTGTATCTATTTGAGAGCCATGTAAGACTGCTTTGGGTGAATGACATTCTTATGAGCCGCAACGTACAGGGGTTGGACAATGAAACTGAAACGCCTGGTTTTAGACCACAATAATTAGTATGGTATAGGGCCTCCTTTTGCGGTCAATACAGCATCAATTCGTCTTGGGAATGACAGATACAAGTCCAGCACAGTGGCCAGAGGGATTTTGAGTCATTCTTCTTGCAGAAGAAGTTGCGTGATGCTGGTGGAGGAAAACGTTTCCTGACTAGCTCCTCCAAAACACCCCAAAGTGGCTCAATAATATTTAGATCTGGGGACTGTGCAGGCCATGGGAGATGTTCAACTTCACTTCATCTTCATCAAACCACTCTGTCACCAGTCTTGCTGTGTGTATTGGTGCATTATCATCCTGABACACRGCAYYRMCTTCAGGATRCAATSTTTGAACCATTGGGTGCACATGGTCCTCCAGAATGGTTCGGTAGTCCTTGGCAGTGATGCGCCCATCTAGCACAAGTATTAGGCCTAGGGAATGCCATGATTTTGCAGCCCAAGCCATCACTGATCCACCGCCATGCTTCACTCTGGGCATGAAACAGTCTGGGTGTACGCTTCTTTGGGGCTTCTCCACACCATAACTCTCTAAATGCCCCGGATGTAGGAAAGGTGGACTCATCAGAGAGCAATACATGTTTCACATTATCCACAGCCCAAGATTTTTGCTGCTGGCACCATGGAAACCGTTTTGTCACCAGTGACCAAAGGTTTGGCTATAGTAGGCCGGCCATGTACATTGACCCTGTGGAGTTCCCGATGAACAGTTTTGGTGGAAACAGGAGAGTTGAGATGCACATTTAATTCTGCAGTGAGTTGGGCAGCTGTGCTTTTATATTTTTATTTGGATGCAATCTGGGTAAACACCTGGACATCCCTTTCAGACAGCTTCCTCTTGGGTCCACAGTTACTCCTGTTGGATGTGGTTCGTCCTTCTTGGTGGTATGTTGACATTACCCTGGATACCGTGGCTCTTGATACATCACAAAGACTTGCTGTCTTGGTCACAGATGCGCCAGTGAGACACGCACCAACAACTTGTCCTCTTTTGAACTCTTTTGATACGTCACCCATAATGTTGCATTGCAATATTTTGAACAAAACTGTGCTATTACTCTGCTAATTAAACCTTCACACTCGGATCTTACTGGTGGGATGTGCAATCAATGAAGATCAGCCACAAGGCTGGTCAAATTTAGCCATGAAACCTCCAACACTAAATTGGCCAGTGTTTCAGTTTCATTGTCCAACCCCTGTATGTTTCAATTCATTATTCTTATAACATATAACAAGCATCCGAAGCTTCATGTATGCCTTAAAGTGATGTCATGGCAATCCTTGCTATGATAACTTTAGTTGATGATGACAGTTTTTAGTGCTTTGTGTACCGTGGCTTGGAACAGTTGATATGTTGTTGAACTTATTAATCTCAATCTCTTTAGTCATTAGTTTAATCTTGACTAATATTTTCTTTTCTCCTTTAAAGGTAAAAATAGAATATATTTCACAAATGGCAAAACTGGTGTTACTGCCATTCTCTCTTCCATTTGATATAATATTAATTCTTAATGATTCCTGTCCAAATTCAGACTACATGACATTCATAGTCAACTCTAATCATTCTATAAGCCAATCAAATGTATATAATTCATTTTAATGACACGCTAAACATTGAGAAGACTCACCAAGCCTGTTTCATCTGGTCTTTGGGCCAATCATGGCGACACATATGGATGGTGATGTTGTTGGGTTTGGAGTAGCTAACAAGTGAGGAGAAGATTGGGTATGGGGTCATGATGAGGAAAGACAGAACCCATGTCATAGCGATAACCCTGTATGCATGGGAACGGGTCTGCCAGGCCCGGGACTTCAGAGGATTACAGATAGCACTGTATCTCTCAATTGCTATGGCCACAAGACTGAAGGTGGATATGCTAACGGAAATTCCTGTGGGAGACAACAATGCAGATTGACATTTCAAACAGAAAGCACATCATTTGCATGCATTTGCGGTTGTTTAAATACTTCTTCACTGATGATTTACTCACATATTACAGGACCTTTCTGACACCTCGTATTGTGTGTAGGTTAATATCACATGAGGGCCAAATAAGACTAATTAACTCAAGGTTCTCATTTAATTTAGTATTTTATGAGCAATTAGAATTAATTTAGAATTTAATGAGCTAATTAAGTTGAGGAATTGAAAGAGACAAGACACTAAGACAGACATTTCACACGCAAAATTATTTTTTTATTTCATTATTTAAAAATGCTCTGATTTACTAAACATTTTCTCTTGAGTCTTTTACTCTACCCTTTATAACGGACCACATTTTTTCTTATCCTGTCCTATCCATAAAAATAAACTGTGTGCTGAGAGAGAAAGAGAGAGAAATAGAGAGAGAGAGCACTGTGTACTGTATGTTTCTTTGCATATCTCTGAGCATACAGTACAAAGACACTGGACAAAGAACTAAATGATCCCTTATTCATTATTCTGTAACTATCAAAGATCTAGAAATGTAGTAACGTAATGAGTTTCTCCACATAGTGGCATGCATGTGAAAATTTGCATTCATACAAGATAAATATATAATTATCAGATGGACCTACTTCTTTCTGCTTATGAATTACAATAAAAACTAAAAATAAACTTTTTATTTAGTGGCCAGGATAAGATGAATGCCTACCCATAAGATAGGCCACAATCTTGCACATGGCAGCTCCAAAGATGAAGTCCTCCAGCAGATTTGGGATGAACGTGAAGGGCATGCAAAATACAGCCATCATCAGATCACTGACAGCCAGTGAGAGGAGGAAGGAGTTGGTGACCGTCCGCATGCGCTTATTTACCACTAAAACCACAATGATGAGCAGGTTGCCAAAGATACTGAAGAAAAATATCAGGGAATACAGCAGTATTCGCACTGAATCCATTTCTGAAATAGATGAGATTACAATAATGAGTGGGCAAATTGTTTGGGATCCAGATTTTCTAATATAGAAATTTTTTACATTTTTATACCAACAAAGGCCCTATTCTTATAGTTGTTTTATAGTAGTTTACTATTATCACAATCCTGCAAAACTTCCTATTTCCTGAAAAGCATTTCAAAACCAATAAATTTAGGTTAAAACCAGAAGCTCTCAGCTATCAGGCCCTGTGTTCAGCCAAGAAAAAGTCTAATGCTATCAAATAAGATTTATCAAATCTTTTCCTTACGTCATATAGAATAGAAGCACTTACACAATTTAAAATTGAGTTATGATACCCCTTTCTATTTCGAGGTTATTCTAGGCCATCTCTGTTTGACCGGTCAGTCATTTTGACCCAACCTAATATGAGCGACAAATACCAAAAATATCGCTGATCAGGGTATCAATTTATGCATTTTATTTATTTATTTACTTACTTATTTTTACTGAAAAAAAAAGACTTTTTAATGCTCATAAATATTCTAAAACTTAATTTTATTTGCATTTTGCATTGCTTTTCTTATCATAAATTGAGTACTGAATAAGTACTGTAGGTTGTCTTACTGGTGGGAATTTGAACTGATATAACATATGGTGTAACCTAAAGATGTTATTGCCCATTTTATAGTGCAGGAGTTGTTTCTGTTTATATGAAGTACTACTTAATTAGAGCTCATGCATCCTAACAAGTGCCATAATCATTCATTCCCCCTCCAGCTGTAAATCCCAGTTTAATTAGCCTTGATGCATGATAAAATGCAGCCACTAATTAGTGGCTATGGGAGGAGCTAGGACTTTAAACAACAACTAAGGCAAGATACCAAAAACACAGGATACTAAACATTAGGTTTTAGTTGAGAATAAATATTTAAAAATGAATACAGACAAAAAAAAGGTGTATTTGGTGAAACTGGAGTAAGATTAATATAAGGTAACAACCTCGTAAAATATTTGTAATGTAAATACACTTACACCATATCCAGTGATTGCTGTTTGAAGAATTAGATGGAAGGGATTAAATCTAGTATTTGCCATGAGTTTTGAAACTATTATTGATAAATGATTCATTATATAATGAGGGTTAATGGAATGATACAAATTATGTGAGGCACAAAAAAAGGTGCAGCCCTTACATTTTGACTAAAACATTAAGCTTTCAATTATACAGTAAACATTATTAAAATGTTACAATTATAATTAAGCTTTTGTATAAATTTATAACGTTTTTTTACTATAAACAAGGTTGCCTATTGGATGGCAATTATTACTTATTTAATTATTTATAGTGATATTTGACCCAGTCTATGAAAACCCAGCCTTTTTTTGTTTGTGTGTGATTCACCGTTCTCTACTGAAAATAATTTGTAAAATAGTTTTATGTATAAATCAGTGAAAAACCAGCTAAAGTATCAAAGATGCAATCTTTGATACTTTAGCTGGTTTTTCACACACTGGGTCACATATGTACTGTAACTGCAGAAGGCTGTGTTAATCTGTTTGGGAGGATTAAGGGATATGAGAAAACTGTGTTCTGAGTGATTGCTATCAATCCAGGACATGTTTAACTGTAATATGTGGATGCCTCTGCTTTGAAATGAATCCTTCTGCGACCAGTGCCTGAGGGTTTTACTTCCCTTTATATGCTTGGCTGCACTATTTGACAAACTGGTATGCACATGAACCATATCCAAGGATCTAGGTAAAAAAACATAGTTTTAAGGGATTTCAGCCACTTATTTATAACATTTATAATGTAATGTATGTAATGTATAACATGTAAGATAATGCCTGCTAAAGTAAAATTAAATCCAACTGTGATACAAGTTGAAATGCCCATTTTACCCCAGACTGAATATCCATGCACATCACTAGCAGACAGGATGTTTGGAGGGTACAAGGGATGTCTCGAAAGTCATCTCATTATCAATAAAGTAATGAAAATTATTTAAGAACAAACACATATCAAGGGACTTTAATACTTTTTTTCGTTAATTTGCTGTACTCGTATTTAGAAACCTGTATATATAACAATGACTTTCTGAGAGATCATTTGCGCTTCTCCTATTCTAGATCAATGTGGTGAGTACTTGTTCATTCATATTTGTGACTCAGTCTGTGAAAACCTAGCTAAAGGTTTTTATTTATTTATTTATTTGATTTATTTTATTTTCACTGTTTTACACAAATCATATGTAGAATATTTTTTATGAAGAAAACAGTTAATCACCAAAAAAAAAAGACTTAAGCTGGGTTTTCACAGTCTGGGTCACATTTCACAGACACAAGAGAAGCCTTTGATGTTGTGATGCAGGCTGTAGCAGATTATCAGATACTGCTGCCCTAGTAAAGAGGAAAGATGAGATCTTTCTTTTAAAATGTGCACGCTACATTAAAGGCAAAGTAAATTACTATTGTAGAAGTAGTTCATTTGTCATAGTTCCATTATGTATGACTATAGTAAGTAACAATAGCGAATTTTTTTTTTTAATTAATTTAAATAACTGGTCACATTTATTTTAGGTAAATATTTTTGGGTGTACATTTAATGTATTTGCAGCGTAATTAATAGAGGCGGAAGACTGGAAAACCTCATTATATACAAAATCGTATAATCGAAATATGTCTATTTCTGCTCAAATTCTTTCTGCTTCCACAAGCACTATTTATGCGGCCAGGCTTTCAGTCCTAAAAGAAGCATATGGAAATTTCCATCAACCTTCATAATCATAAAATCACAGATGTAAGGAAAGAATGAACTAGTTAGACGCAGTGTCCAGTTCTATTCCCTGAAAGGCTCTCTGAAGATATACTAGCTGTGCGATCTTGGAATCAGTGCGGATTGTTTGTTTTGAAAACATCATCCTGAAAAGCCCATATTGCCACTTTCAGTTAATATCAGTAATATGGACCGTAATTCCTAATTTGCAAACACTTACACGTTTGCCATCTGGCTTCTCTCCTCTATAGTTTATCTTAATACTCAGTCACAATCTCACCAACTCAGCAACATCAGGCCAAAACAGACATTTCTAATTTATAAGGATTAAATAATAAAGTACACAAATGTTGCGTATATATTACAAAAAAATTTTGTTTAAAAAAAATCTGTTTATGTAATTTCCTAGTATTACTTACTGATGACTAATACAAAATTGCAGAGCTTGTTATGGAAAAATAAATCCATAACAAAAGTGAACTTTTAAGTGAACTTTTATTGAAAGTTTGACTCCAATTTTTGACATCAGTGGCTAGAATTATTATTTATGGTATTTATTATGGTATGGTAAATCCTGAAAGAATGAATATTTTTGCAGCATATTTTCTTCAGTTCTCACCAGTTCCTGTTAACTTATATTGGGGGAAAAAATAAGGCTGACATGATTACTCGCCTAAGTTTGTAAAGCAGAATGAAACATGTGACTATTTAACCTTGAATGAAAAAAAAAAATGTTTGCAAATAGCAGCATTCATATGTGCATTATAGGTTACATAAACAGGCTTGTTTTCTGACATGTTTTCTCTTATGACACTGTTATAAATATGCAGATAGATCTAAATTATCAGCATGCTCATTCACATAATGCTTGACTTCCACAAATTTCCTTAGGTTAACATTTATAATTAGTTTAACAAATAATTATATTTATATAATTGTATTTAGTATCAGTGTATCAGTGCAAGAAGGGCTCCTGAGTGGCGCGACAGAAATGTGTTCAGCAAATTCTCTAAAGATCGCGAGTCCTACTCCCGGGTGATGCCACAGCCATCCTTAGTTGGGAGTCCAGAAAGTAGTCTGGCCAGGCGCTATGGGGGTTGAGTGAATTATAAATCGTGGTGACACGAGCCAGTCTTGACTGTCTGTGAGCTCATGTAAGCACGGGGGGCAAATGGTGCATTGCTCCAAGTGTGTTACACTGTAACCTTCTATGTTAACATAGATGTTAACACATTAAACATTCGTTCCATTCTGCTGTCTAGAGTTCTTTTGGACAAGGAAATTGTCAATAATTACTGCCTGCTGTTTTGGATGTATTTTAAGGTCATTCATTTTGTTCTATCCACTCCACACAGATCTGTGTCAAAATCAAACACTTTTGGGCCAAAATAGTTTGGTACTGAAAGCTGATGATGGTATTTCATGGGAGAAGTGCTAATGAATATGATCCAATTAAAAATTTTGCAAATGCTCCAGACTTCTTGTAACATCTCTTTATTTTGTAAAAATTTTTTAAAAATAAATGTAGGTGTGCATCTTTCTGCAGATTGTAGGCTCAATGTATTATTTTTGTCATTTAAGTAAATTAAACATGTAAAGTGAATCCTGATTCCTTATACTGACTCTATTGAAAGGATCTGCTTGATCTTTAGTGCTCAAAAGGAGATGCATGAAGTGCAATTATTATTTAACATAATATAAATAATGCATAATGAATACATTTTCCAGGTGAAAAACAAGGAGCCTATAAGAGTTAATAAATGTCTAGGTGTGGTTTGCCGATTAAAATAAACCTTTCCTGACAAAAGCTGAAATATGAAATCCACATGGCTTTTGATCAAATATAAGCAACTAAGCCATTTAACACACTGATATATAATGTGATTATTGCATGGTCAGGCAACATTGAGACGGCAGCATGTAATCAAGTATGTCCATGTAAGAATGAAGCAAAATACATTTGTCTCTATTCGGTTCAGTCAGGTTCTGTTTGGACAAGTAGCATTCACAGTGAACTGTAATAACAAATACAATTATCTTGAAGATATTTATACTGACGGTGCCTCAAAAATATTATTGAGTCACAAAAACAAATGTGCTTACAGTGCCTTGATTTAAAAGAACTGAGGTAACATATCAGTGTTGGCATTATCTGGAACAAATACTTCATTCTGTTGGGAAAATGTGTGTAGTGATAATGTAATTAGGTATGTGTGAGTTCTTAGCCATCCGTCCATTGTCCCCAGTGTCCCAAACTCATGTCAGGATTTTCAAGGCCATTCTCGTAAATCTTCAGCTTTTATTATAACCCTTTGCTGTTATAATAATCTCCACTCTTCTGCCAGATCTTTTCACTAGATTCTGGATCAGGGCTGTGGGGATTTGCCGGCTCAGCCACAAGAGCATTTATTGAGGTCATACATTGATGTGAGGCTAAGAGGCCTGAGCCCCAGTCAGTATTCCTGTTTATCATATTGGTGTTGAAGGGGTTGCAGTCAGAACTCTGTACAGGCCACATACCGGCCTCGACACTGCATGTCTTTAAGGATCTCTATTTGGAAAGGGGGCATTGTCATGCTGCAACATTTTTGACCCCTTTAGCTCCAATAAAGGGAATTTTTAATGCTACAACATACAAAAACATCCTACCCAACTGTGCACCTCTGATTTGTGTCTATAAAAAATGTCATACTAAATAGTGCTTGTATAACATTGTGGGTTTAAATACATAAGCTAAAGACTAATCACCTTGGCAACTAATCAGAAAATTCCTGACCTGGCTTTTTGAAGATGCTTCTAGTGCATTCTGTTCTATTCCATCGAGTTAGAAATGTCATTATTTGACTTTTGGATATAATGGAAAATGTAGAATCTGCTGTCATGCAGCTACCTGCTTTTTGAAACTACCCATAGAGCATTTTCTTATTGAACCATAAGTATCCTGATACACACTTCTCCATTACTGCATTATATCCAGCCCATTTAAACATCAAGCTTAACTGCACTCATTTATTTTTCCTGAATGTCTATTTCACTTTATCTCTAATTCTGAGAACCGCCTGTGCTGCTTACTATAGCAAAGCTCCATAATGATTGTTGTCAGTTTTGAGACACTTCAGCAACTCTTTAGTTTTAAATCAATATCTTATTCACCGTTATGATATGATGAATATTTTTCTTGGCTAAAATTAACACCTAAAACTATTCAGACACTTACTTTATTTTTTAAAGTACTTACAGTACCTATGTTTTATCAAATACATAAAGTCTTTAAAAAAAAGTGTATACAACACAGAATCCAACATTACTAAACAGTTTCACTGCTGTTGTACTATATGTAGGTGCTTATATATGGCAATCAGGATTTAACTAGTGCATTGTTATAAAATGTTGGCCCATTACTCTTGGTACATTATTTTTAGTTTCCTAAAGTTTTGAGGGTTCCTTTGATGGAATCATGACTTTAAATGTTCGATATGATTGAATCAGGAGATTGGCTAGACCCTGCAAGACCTTATTGAGTTATGTTGGATGTATGTTTGGGGTCGTCGGCTTGTTGAAACATCAGTCTTCTCCCAAGATTAAGTTTCATAGCAGAAATTCAATTCTCCTCTAATTTTGAATGTCCTGGTACTTTGCTCCATTCATGTTTCTTTCAATGATGTGTAATGCCCATGTATTGCCTCATCTCATGATGCTCCCACCTCCAGAGTATGATTTGTCTAAATGTTGTAAAAGCATTAGCATATTTTTTTTTTTTCATGAGGTGTAAAAAAATATATATATATAGATGTGTGTAGATTATTGTTCTCTATGTTACTGGGTTAGGGGTGTTTTTAACATTTAAAGTATTTACAATATGTCTAGAACTTAATTTATTTATGTAAGCTATATATGATTTTGATTATGATTTTGCGAACATATGTGTGTGTATTTTTTTTATATGATTATGCAATTTCACAAACAGTCCAAACTTTTTTTTTACAGTCCTAAGTCAAATTAATTTCTCTCCAAGATCTTGTATTGATGATTGGGTAGTCGCACCTCTGCACAAAGTCTTCTCCAGTACATCCCAAAAATGAGAGATGAAAGGTGAAAGATTACTCTGGTGAAAATTATATCTCATATATCCTGAATCACAATTTTTAAACCGGATGAATCCTGGCATTGTCATTTTAGAATATGCCTGTGGCATTAGTGAAGAAAAATCCATCGATGAGAAAAACCTGGTCATTCAGTAAGTTCAGTTGATTAGCTAACCTTATTTTGGGGCAAATAACTGAACCTAGACCTGACCAACAGAAGAATCCTTAGATCATCACATTGCCCCTGTCTTGTATAATATATATTAGTCTTGATCACTTCATTCACCTCTTTTCTTACCTTAATGCACTCATCACAGGTTAAATCCAAACTCATCAGATCACATGATCGTTTTCCAATGCTTCACAGTCCATTCCTTATGCACTCTAACAAATCAAAACCTTTTATTTTTCGGATTAGCCTTGTTAAGACATGATTTTCTTAAGGCTACCCAGCTTTTTAGTCCCAATCCCGCTATTCCTTACGAAGGCATTATGGAAATGCTCTTACTTTCAATATTAAACATGTCCACAAGTTTATGGTTTTATTTCACTAAATGTTTAAGTGACTTCCCATCATGCTTATGATACTTTGTCATTAGTTCATTGTCAGAAAGATAATATGCATGTCCCTGAGGATGAGAGTACACTTTATTATCGCATAAATATTATATTATATTATGGCGTAAATTGTTACACATTTTTACCGTTAATTATTGATTATGTTGATAAATGGAAATACTTTGATTATGTCGATAAATGGAAATACTTATTTTGCATTAATTGATTTACTTATTCAGTTATTGCTATATCTTGGTCAGGGTCGCAATGAATTTAGATTCCCTCCTGGACACACTAGGCACTGATTTGGGAATATATCCTGGAATGGTGTACCTGGAATATACCCATCACAGAGGACCATCATGTTCTAAATTATTGTCTTTTGAGAAATACTTATACATCTTAAAGTGTTTACTTGGTGGCAAAATTGTGCTGTGTGGAAATGAAAGCATCAGTTTAAAGATCTCCACCTCAGGGTGACAAGAAAGTGATTGCACTAGCCTGCTGGTTCTCATCATAATAATGGATGTATCAGTATCTTTCTCGATATTATCACCTGCCTCTTGGAATCTAAATATCTCAATTTATGTATAGAATCAGTGGAATTTCAGCATTAATATTGAGTGCGACCTAAGGATTAGATCAATTGCTATATCTACTGATTGATAATCCAGTGTGTGTGTCTGTCTGAGTGGTTGTGTGTGAATCTAAGTGGATAACTGGACCATTACTGAATAGCCTCTTCACTACCCTCAAGCAATCTAAATATAGTTATATAAATATATAAAATATTCAGAAGAGAGGAGGGGAATATTTAACATAATATGACAATAGCAGAGATAAGCATTCATAAATAAATGGAGATTTTCAAAGATACCAAAATATATTTATTGGATACTGAATAACTGTAGGCAACATGTAGCTTATTTTTAATTGACAGTTAATTACACTGTAAGCTTTAATCCATGGATTAGGCTGCTCTTCGTCAGTGCCATGGAAACACATCACATTTTCTAAATTAATTTTCAAGCTATCATCAATTTCGATCTGAGATACAGAATTTGCCACTCTGATGGTCTATCGTGGTTTTGTTCTGATTTGTGTTATTCTGTTTTTCAATTCCCAAGTGCTTGCTTGAGTAAATTCCTCCAGGCATGAAGAAATGTGTGTCGGTTTTATTCTGTTTTTCATATGATATTATCATCTTCCATTTTCCACACTAGCAGCCAAATATACTAGGACACGACCTTCCTAAAGCTTAGAAGCTTGTGAATGATTTAAAATGCTTTGCCTGTGCTTGTAAGAGAAACTCATATGAAAGCTTGTGTGTTTCCCATCACAATAGTAAACGTTTTTCTTCGCCTGATTACATACATATCTTGAGGAATGTGGGTGACATGCTGTGTGTGTGTGTGTGTGTGTGCGCGGTGTATCTCTGTGCTTACCTTTAGCTCGTGCAGCCCGCTCTTTGGGAATAAAGTGCTCTTCTCCTCCGCACGTGCCGTTAGCGTCGCTCAGCTCCAGACTCCCATTGAGAAAAGTGCTGTTCACAGAGCTCAAACACTCCAGCAGCTCCGTCAGGTTTTCTAAGTCCATGTCAACTTTTATTTTATTCATTTATTTCTTTTCTTTTTTTTTTTTAGAAAAATCTTTCTAAAATGGTTGTCTTGTATTAAAAAAAAACTTTAAAATAATAATAATTAATACATAATGTAAACTACTATCTATCTGATATTTTTATTCAATAACTTTTTCAGTTAGATTCTCTTGTGCCCTGTGCTGCTGTAGGATCTTCTGTAGCGCACAGCAGATGTGGATGTGGTTACAATAAGCCGCAGTGTGGCATCCGTTTACGCGCCTAAAGAGGAGAGACGAGAGAGCGAGACTTACTGACTCTGCTGGGTCAAACGGTACAAAATTAGTGCTCACGTTCGCATTCCGCACCGTGATTGGATGAAGCGCGGACTGACTTAGGGATGTGAAATTAGAACAGCTTCAGATGCATCTTGAGGGGAAAAAAATTAAGAATCCATTCATGATGCAGAAACAAAACACAACTGAACCAAAAGTCTCAATTCATTTTTCCTACATTAAATATGATTTTCTTTTTTTCTTTTTTTTTCCAGAACCAAGGTGACAAACAATAGAAGATCAAGACAGGCTTCTACATATAGAAGCTGCTCCAAAAATTATGCAATATTTACATGTTCTTTGAGTCGCCCTGTATATCAGTCATATGGATATTTTGCCACGTCCAAAAACAAATTAGCAAATTGTATTTCAAAATCATCAAGTATGTTTATACACTATATTGCCAAAAGTATTCGCTTGATCCCATTTAGATGCATATGAACTTGAGTAACATCCAATTCTTAATCCGTAGGGTTTAATATGATGCTGGCTCACCCTTTGCAGCTATAACAGCATAGGGCTCTTCTGGGAAGGCTGTCCATTCGGTTTAGGCGTGTGTTTATCGGAATTTTTGACTATTTTTCCAGAAGCGCATTTGTGAGGTCAGACACTGCTCTAATTCATCCCAATGGTGTTCTATCAGGCTGAGGTCAGGACTATGTGCAGGCCAGTCAAGTTCTTCCATGCTTTGTGCACTGGTGCACAGTCATGTTGGAACTGGTGTGGGATTGTTTTTCAGATGTTTGGCTCAGCCTCTTATTTCCAGTGAAAGGAACTCTTAATGATTCAGCATATTAACATATTGGTTGTTTTCATGCTCCCAACTTTGTGGAAACAGTTTGGTTATTGCCCCTTTCTGTTCATATTAAAACATCATTTTAAACCGTATGGATTAAGAATGAGATGTTACTCAAGCTCATATGCATTTGAAGGCAGGCGAGCTAATACTTTTGGCAATAGAGTGAATATGCAGTAAATATTGTGTAACATGGCTATGCAGTGAGTATATGCCGTAACTCCAGAATAGATATTGCTGTAAAGTGGGAAAAGACCTCAATTATCTAAAACTTCATGAACAATTAGATTATCCTGTCTTTTATATTTGCCATCAACTAGTTGTTAGTTTGATTTATTATTATTATTAGTAGTAGTAGTAGTAGTAGTAGTAGTAGTTTAATAGTATTTATTACAGACATATTTTCACTCCTGTCATTGAGACAGGACAGAAAGGCAATAAATACAGATATTAGACCATACACTTAACTATATGCAGTTAACACATGTAACGTGACATCTGCGTGGCACGCTAATAATTATGTACTTTTTGTAAAGCAACAGATTTCAGTGCTTTTGTTGCATTGATACAGATGCCACACAAGGCTACAACACTACAGTATTTTTCCACCATACTACTTTAATACCACATTACTACTCTTTGTTTTCAGTTGCATAATCATTTCTAAATTCTACCAAACAATGCAGTGAATGCTTTATTAAACATTTATTAAACACAGTGCAAATGCGCTGCCATCTAGTGTTCAATTTTAAAAGATTGTTTTCAGAACCATTACTTTCTTCTAACCTGTCTGTGATTTCTCGTTCACATGTCTAAAAATGCCACTGCAAGTTATAGCACATACATGCTCTGGATAACAGAAAGTAACTTATGGCAAAAAGGAACCAAACATCATAGTTGTGATCCCATCTATCCATTAGAGAACTGAGGCTTGTGTTGGGGAGGAAGAGTTGGTGCCAGGGTTTTGATTCATAAAAATGCCACAGTGGCTTTAAAAAGGGTTGGTACAAGAATAAAGAGGCTTCATGTGTAGTACAAAGACAATAATGGTGCACAGTTTGGAGCAAAACAGTGATTAGTGGGCAGCAGATGGGTTATATGATCCAGTGGGGGCTCAGTGGTTAAGGTTCTGAGTTAATCATTAGGACTGTCAGAGAGCCACTACTGAGTCCCTGAGCAATAACATTTAAATTACACAGATGCTTAACTGTATATTTAAACTGTATATTGTCTTAGTCAAAGGTCTCCATGGGTAAAATGTCTCATAAATTGATAAATCAATGGGACTGTGGTTTAGAGAAGTTTGGTATCTATCAAGCTTGGCCAGGTGAATTTTTTTTAATGTCATTGTAAAAATACAGGACATTAAAAAATACAGTCCTCTTCATTTGAACACTTGAGAAACATCTTGAGGTATCCCCATCTTCCCTGATATTCTAATATGTAGCATTTTTTCAGGATGGTACAACTTTCTTATATTGGTTAAGATCACACACCTTCTATACTGTTTTATCCTTATAGAGGGTCACAGGAGAGCCTGGAGCCTATCCCAGAAAACCTAGGGTACAAGATGGGGTACACCCTGGTTGGGGTGCCAACCCATTGCAGGGCATACACGCATACACACATGCACACACTTACACACTCATTCACACACTTCAGGCAATTTGGGAACACCAGTTAGTCTAATCTGCATGTCTTTGGACTGTGGGATAAAACCCGGAAGAAACCCACCAAACACATGACAAAACATGTAAACTCCATGCACACAGACCCCAGACCCTGGAGGTGGAAGGTGACAGGGCTAACAACTAAGCCACCATGCCACCCTTCTGGTTAAGATAAATAATATATTTCCATCTTATTTTACGGTAAATGCTATAAAATATAGAACAGTGCCATCCATGCAAGAGCACAGAATACAAAAAAACATGTCAGCTCAAAACCTTCCACATCCATGCATCATGCTGTAAATTCTTTGAAGGTAACTGCAACACAATCAGACCCTTGCTCAATAATTAAAGGCTAATGAAAAAAACAGGCTATTGAAGCAAATATATATATATATATATATATGTGTGTGTCTGTGTGTGTGTGTGTGTGTGTGTGTGTGTGTGTGTGTGTGTGTGTGTGTGCGCGCATGGGTGTGTTTAAAGCTTGAAAATCATGAATCAGGTTTGAAGTTCCAATTATTCCAGGAAAATAAAATGTCTCTCTCTCGCTCTCTCTTTCTCTCTCTCTCCCCTCTCTCTCTAAGTAACATGTTTTAAAAAGACAAAAAAAAAAGAAAAAAAATGTTTTTATGTACTTTTCATGTACCTTTACAATAAAATTGTCCGGCTTAAATTTGATGAGGTTAAATTGACATATAATTTCTATTTTATAATGGGGGAAACCAGAGCTTATAATATACAGTGCTGTGCTGTGCAGATGTACAGTAAGTCTTGAGCCAGCCCTCATTTTTCCATATCATAGAAAAGTGACAGATCTTCTTGTATTTTTAATGTAGTCTTGAGGAATAGTTTTCCAGGCTTTCTGAAGGACGCTCTGGTTTTTGGCAAGCGTTTGACTCTCATTTTCAGTCCCTGTACTTGTCCACTTTCAGAGAAATGTTTTGCTTGTTAAACCACACAGTGACTTTTGAATCATTCAACCATTACAAAATCAGTTTACAGATAATCTAACATATGATGAAAGATGATCAGGCTGGTGATTAGTATTCTGATTATGTTGAATGCTGAGTGGTTGGAGCAGACGAGAGGGGAAATTAGGTTGTTACGTAAATAACCAACTTTTAAATTAAATTGTATCTTTATGTACTTTACAGCCTGTCGATATGAGTTAGTTAAATTCTAATAAAAATGAAACTAATAACTTTTGCAAATAATAATAAACAGATGTTGTATAAATCTACTGTTATGTTTAATTCATGTTCAATATAAAATAATTCAACATTAGTATGTCCTTCTATCTGCTGCCAAAATTATGACCCGTTCCATGGTCATATCAATCTGTTTTTCTAGAGAACTGCAGAAAGCTGGTAACTTTCCCAGACACACTCTCTCCGGATTTTATAAAGTTTAACTAGTAACTAGTAATATACAATGCTAATCCTCTTCTTCATATGTTGGGAGAATATGTAACATGGTATAATAATGTTTTTTTTTTGTCTGTTTAACTATTACAAATTATTTGAAAATAAATAGGAAACCTGAAGTAAAGTTATAAGTAAAAGTAAAGTTTTGTGATTATGGAAAGCCTACTATATATATAAGGAAAAGGTCTTGTGAGAAAAGGAGGTATATAATGCTTTCTTAATTGTGTTTACCTTCTCACTTCAAGAGCCAAAAGACTTTGGCAAAAGTCTGACTTACAAGGTGGAGTTACATGGATATCTAGTGACCTAGCCAGTAAACATCTGGATAAGTCTCTTAAATCTTAGAAGTCTTGGATGGAATCTTAGAAACATGTTCTGTCTGCATTCGGTATTGTTCGTAATACGCTCATGCAGTTACAACAATCTAGTCGCTTTTCAGAAATTAGTGTTCTTCAAATTAAACTGATGTCAAAAGGTCAATTTTACTCATAATATCAGACATTAGTTGGAGAATATGCTTTATGTAGTCTTATAGCACGGATATAACCTTAGAGACTTGCATTGCTCTAAAGAGACTAAGCAAAAAAAAAAAAAAGCCCCCCTCTATGAAACAGATGTCTTCCTGGTGTGCATTTAAACCTGTAATGAATCAACTAGGGGAAATCATTTTTTCTTCAACAACTACACTAATTGACTTTGCATACTTATACTGCATGGTTAATGCATCCCCATTCAATTATAAGCAATTATTGCAGTTTGAGGTTATATCATCTAAAAATAAGGGGTAGATAGCTATATGCTCTTAGTGTCTCTTAATATCTCTTAATATGCCATAACAGTCTTTTAAAGTTTCTAAAATGTACCTGATTTGTAATTACTAAGTTTGCTATTAAGTACTATATACTGTATCTAACATCTGTTGAAGTTTAACTGCATTTAGGTGCCTAATACTGATACCTCTGCTCAAATTTAAAACACTCATGATTTGCCCAGGCCGCAAACTGTGCCTGGTGGGTTTCCTCCGGGTACTCTGGTTTCTTCTTGCAGTCCAAATACATGTAGATTAGGCTTACTAGTGTTTCCAAATTGTCCTTACTGTGTCAATCAGTGTGTGTATGTGTGTGCCCTGCGATGGATTGCCATCCAATTCAGGGCGTACCCTACCTCATGCCCTTATATCCCTGGTCTCCTGGGGTAGACTCCAGTCCCCCAGCAACCCTGTATACAGGATAAAGTGGTATAGGTGATTGAGTTGTAGAGTGAGTGAGTGGAAGTGAGTGATTTGCACAGGTTGCAGTGTTGATTGTTATTATGCTCATGAAACGCTCTGTAATGACTTCCAGACATAATATGCGGTTAAATACCTCACCATTTAAGTGAACCTTGTTCTGTCAAAGTCCATTTCACACTTGTGCACGGGCAAATAACACTTGCAAAAAAAGATGCAAGCACTTCCTTTAGGCTGGGACATCAACAGAACAGGAACAGGTGAGTGGCAACTACCTTTTCTGTACATTACTTGTGTTATCTTAGATCTGTTTTAGAATTAAAGAGGGGAAAATGTTTATAAAAAATAATCTGATTAGCCGTTTGTGAGCTTATGGCTTCAGTACCTTGACTGAAAGATATCTGTTGAGATGAGATTTTATGCTATTTTTGAAATGTTATTTACTTTTGTTCTTTTTTTCTATTTTGTTGCTGTTTCCTAAATGTAGGCTCGTAAATATATATGAAATATTAATATAAGCTACTAAAGCCTAAAGGTATTCATTGCAAGCAATGCTTATAGCACACCACAGATATGTGGATAAGGAGAAACCTGGTGTTCTGCTACTGATGATCAAAAACCATAAAAGCAATCGGACCAAATGGAATAATAACAAAATATTACACTTTATAAAGCAGAATAGACTGATGTATTTCAGATTCAAATAGAGTACTTTAAATATAGGCTTAAATGAAGTGTCTTTCTCCTAATGGTGAATTACTAGGCTTTTCTTTGTGAAAAATCCTACATTACTTTTTTCTAGGTAATTACAAGTGATTTTTCAAAGAAAGAAATGCTTCAGAACATGGTTCCAATGTAGAGGGCAGAGTCATCGTGAAAATCTTAAAAGTATGAAAAAATATCTTTTTCCTAATAATAAAAATTGAGGAATCATGGCTTTTTTTAAGCGCTGGAATAATTATGGCAAAATGGTGATCGTGTAAAAGCATAATACACTTTTCTGACACTTATTTGGAATAAACAGTGTACAATCTTTATTATGTGTGTGTGTGGGTGGAAATGTTTTGTACTTGTTTAGAAATGGGAATGGTTAAAATATAGAAATACCTATGGGCTTTGTTAACCCCAAGAACATGTTCTTTGCGTCAGCGTTAAGCAGACTGACACGCTCCTTATTCATGGTTGTCAGGGGTCACTATGGTCCTTCTTTATTATTGAGGCAAAGTACAAATGTTCCAGCAAGATGTGTATTGTCCGTCCCTCCAGCTTAACAATTAACATCTGAAGAGAGTTATATTCGGACAGTTTCGGCATAACTGAAATCCTCTTTTTATCCTCTGTATTTAGTAAAAGTATTAATATTACTATTTATCAATTGATCTTGGTGGCTGGGTGCTAGATTGCCTATTAGAAGCAATTTATTGGAAGATTTGTAAAAGATCAGAAACTCTGAACAGAATGACTAGTGTATATCTGGTCAGTTTCACAAGAAGGCTATGTACTTACTGTCAATATATACATGTATTTAGATTTTAATGTATTTGTTCTTGCAGTATTATATCATAGATGTTACTAGTGATATATATATATA
>QMIH01000917.1:62303-72665 GCA_003987875.1 Clarias batrachus
TATATATGAGGGCATTTCACCACACCTCACTGATAAGCTGAGCATGTTGTTGCAGCACATCGTAAAATAATTTGCCAGGTAGGGAATGATGGGCGTGCTAATTTGATAAGATAGTAATAATATAACACCAGACTTCAGACTGAAGGATGGTGACTGTATAAAACTTTTTTTTTTTCTATTAAGGTAAGAATGGCTACCCCAAAACCTAGAGTGATTGCACTTTCCAAGCATGAAGGCCAGACCTATGGCTTCTTCCTGAGGGTTGAGGAGGGGGTAGAAGGTCATTTGGTTCGGGCCTTGGAAATGGGTGGTCCTGCTGAACTAGCAGGTCTCAAGGATGGAGATCGCATTATCAGAGTTAATGGAACCTTTGTGGACAACCTGGAACACAGCCAGGTACAAATTAGATTTTAAGACTATAAAGCAGACACTTAAACTTCTAGGACATCTATTGCATTTCATAATGACAAGTTAAGGGTTACGATAAAGTGGTTATCTAGGACATTACCGATGCACCTTTGCTTTTTCACCTGTATCAGGTTGCTGATCTGGTTAAGAAAAGTGGATTGACTGTCACATTTCATGTCCTGGGAGACGAAGCATACCGGCAGGCTAAAAGCAATGGCATAAATCTTGCAGAACCACAGTCCTATTCTGCTCAGAGTCAGCCCATTATGAACGGATTCCCTGCACCAGCCCCGAAACTCAAACTCTGCTTTCTTCAGAAGACCAGCAACTTTGGTTTCTCTATGAAGTCCTCCAAAGGTGAAAATGGCTAGAGACTTTTAGAACATTATATTAGAAATTATCCCAGTGATCTATAATTCATAACCTTAAAGGGTTGTTCTGTTCTATCTGAATTCCCAGATGAAGAGGGAATGTTCATGATCGATGTGATCGTCGGAGGCACTGCTGATAATGCAGGAGTTAAAGCGGGTGATCGTCTCTTGGAAATCAATGGAGAAAATGTAGAAAGTGCTACACATGAACAGGCTGTGCAAAAAGTAGGCAAAGTTGCAACATCTAAAATGCCTAGAGTATTTTTGTGCTGACATTTATGAGTTTCTTTAGAAAGGAAATAATATCACGCTCTTGCTTGTTAGGTCAAAGCTGCTGGAAACAGTGTGATGTTTTTACTTGTGGACGAGGACACGGACAAATACTTTAAGAATAAGCACATCAGACTGGGAAGTGGGCTAGCCACAACAAAGCACCTCCCACTGAAACCTCGCATAGTCGAAATCACTAGAGAAGAAAGCGGTTATGGCTTCTTCCTTAAAGCAGACCCTAAAAATCCAGGTAAGTACGTAAATAAGGAGAAGGTCAGAGTGGAACACACTCTGTTGGCATCAGAGACATATAACAGGTTTTAATTATAAAAGACAGCTGCATGTTCTCATGTGTCGGAAAATAACTGCATGAGTGACCACATTACAGATGTTGGAGAGATCAGCATTAAAGTAATCATAGACTGCTAACATCATCCATATGTGCAGCTTCACTTCTCACATGGAGACCAGAACTAACTGCATGTCCACATGTGTGGGCTCAATTCTTTCCTTCTTCTTCTTATTTTTTTAGAAAAAGAGACATCATGCATCGTGCATTATTATTAAACTATGTATTTACAGTCCGATCAAACCATTATATAGTAATAAATGTTAGCAACATGTGATTATACACAATCATTTACATTCTATCATTTACCCTGTCCACTACAAATTCAAACCATACACTCCTGAGTCATAGTTAGCGTTTGATTCACAACAAAGGCCTGTTAATTAGGCATCATCCTTGTTTGAATCCATTTGGAACATCACAGAAGGCAAACCTTGAGCAGATCATTTTGGTTCTTAGACTAATTAATCCAATACAGACTGATGTAAAAACAAGTTCATAAGGTGCATGCATGTGCATTTTACATAAGGAGGTCTGACTGCACGCCTTTCCATACATGCTGAGATCACTATATGTAATTATACTTAAGGTCATTTTATTGGAGAGATCGACCGTGGGAGCCCTGCAGAAAAAGGGGGACTAAAGGAGATGGACAGGCTGGTGGCGGTGGATGGAGAGGAGGTTCACAGTCTCACTCATGAGCAAGTGGTGGATAAAATACGTCAACTTGGAAACCGATGCTGCCTTCTGGTGGTTGATGCTGAAACAGACAAGATGTACAAAATGGTAAGTTTCCTTCAGATGAAGTTGTCATATTTTCACCCTGATTGAAATTTTCTTCCAGTTTAAATTCATTTCACTCACATGACTTCGCACGGCCCTTTTTGTTTCCTTCTATGCGCAAAAGCAAAATAAAACAAACAACCAAAAAATTTAACATGAAGTTGATCTTCAAAGGAAAGTTCTAGGTTTTGGAGTATTTCATGTCTATGTACTCAATTTGTTTCTCAGGGTGGTGCGTCTCCTTTACTTTATTTGGAGGAAATGAGAAGTTCCATGCCTCAGCCAAGCAAGCCTGAACCTGAGCCTAAACATGAGGTCACCCCAGTCCCAGCCAAGGCTAATGCTGCAGAGGAAACATATAAACCCAAATTGTGTCGCCTGGAAAAGACTGCCGCGGGGTATGGCTTCCATCTCAATGGTATCCAAGGAGTGAATGGGCAATACATCAAAGAGGTAAGGAGAACCTGTGAAATTTATCAGCATGGATCTCATATACATATTTGCTTTGGAAAGTTCTCGATATTCAGTATGACAGTATGACACTTGAAACAGGTAGTAAAGGGAGGAGCAGCAGAAAGAGCCGGGCTAGAGGATGAGGACATGGTGGTGGAGGTCAATGGTGTGAACATAGAGAAAAGTTCACACGAGGAGGCAGTGAATCTTATCCGCAACAGTGGTGACACACTGGTCCTTCTTGTAGCAGGGAGAGCAGCCTACGAGCACCTGAAAGCTAAAGGGATTGCAATTACCCCCCAGCTGCTAGATACTGAGGAAACGCCAGTTCAGTCTCAGCCTAAGTCTCGTGAAAGGGTGAGCACAGTTTATCTTCTGAAGCGATGATCTCAATCTATTTGTTTTACTAATATTATGCCCTGTGGTTTGCTATTTCAGACACCCTCTGTATCATCTACATCATCCTCAGAAGATGAAGATGAAGATGAGAGGCTTTGAGAAAGACGTTTTCCAAGTGCTGGATTATATTTATATGATGCCACGCCAAGATGCACAAATAAATGAAAAGCTTTTAATATGTAGTCAATAATTTCACTGATAAAAAAATAATCTTATAAACAGAAAGCAGTCATGCCTACAGACTACAGAAGTTCAGCAATCTACTATTAATGCTGGCAAGTAAAAAAAAAAAGAAGGAGTAATCCCAAGTATTGCATAAGATCAAACTTAACATTTTTCAAACAAATCCGTGTATGTATTTTTGTGTGATGTTTGGCAGATGACATAGATGTGAACATGTAAAGAAAGCACAGGATTTGTCTTATCATGTCATCTTAACGTGCTGATTGTGTAAGACCGTATGCTCTTTGAACCATAATGCTTTTGGTAATGGCAAGTACTCTGTACCCTTTATCCTTTCTTCACCCTTTTGTCGCTACATTGCACTTTAAAAACATTTCCAGGTTAATATTTAAAGGTAAAATATTTATCAGGAAGCTATTTACTCTGCTTAGAATAATGCATGAGATATATATATATATATATTATAAAATCCCCACACATGTGAATAAAAAAATTCATAATCACTTTGTGCCACTCTGAATTCTGTAGATCTGCATTTTTTTATTGTATTCCCATTTTTGCATCTGCATTTTGCAGGGGGGGGGGGTGTAAAATGATACACAAATGCTGATTAGATTATGCTGAAATATATAACAAAATAACAGCATAAAATGCACCATAATTATGGTGCTAGCAATGCCAGCTGTATGTTTGATCCACTGAACAAAGACAGAGCATAAAATAAGCACTTGGTTCATCCTTTTTAGAAAAACTTCAATTAAAACACCATCATGGCCCAATAACTCTAGTATAATTTAACTAGTCAACCCAGTGACCTTCACCTTTCAACCAAACCAGCATCGTCTAGACTCTTCCTGATTCAGGAAATTCAGTTCTGGGTTCTTTAAAAAGAGGCCTCTTAGAAAAAAAAACTAAATGAAGAAGCAGCTTAACACTTCAGTCCATGTCCCTCATATGAGGTCATTCAGTACTGTAGGTCACAAAGTCATGTGCTTCTCGGGTGCCTGCTTGTGTGCCAGGTACATGAAGAGGATGCTGGACAGAGCACTAACTAGGAAGATCACATCAAACCAGCGATGATAGAAGTTGAACTGCAGCTCTCCCAGGACCTCAGTGACGATGGTACGGTACTCCAGTGGCATGCTCATGCGCATGAGCAACACAGAGGACACAAAATACATCCCCTGTAGGCAAAGACAGCAAATTAATCACACGGTAATTGTCTTGTCATAAAATATAAAGATTACAACAATTGCATTATGCTGAAGTATATTACCATGATCTGGGCCAGAACCAGCACTATTACATTGGATGACTTGCTGCTAGAGATGGCATAAAAGAACTGGAAAAACAACAATAGGATTTTAGAAGAGGATATTAATGGGTATTTAATATGCAATTCTTCACTAATTGTGAATTCAGTTCAGTTAAAGATTGTGGCTCAATCTAGCACTCCTGAGATAATACAATATACATGATATAATTCTACATATTTTACCTTAGTAAGAGTGATTAAAAGGCCTCGGATTGAGGTGACGATTATGATTCCAACCAGGATAAAAGAAATGTGCTGAGACCAGAATTTTACCTGTGGAAAATAAGAATTTCAAAGCAGCCATTAACATATACATGCTTTAGAAATTATGCAAAGGACAAAGTGAGGTGTTCTCATTAATAAATAATAATAATAATAATAATAAATAAGAAAGAATGATTTGAAATGCAAGGCTTTATCATGGAGGATTATAAACACATTGAAGGGTAATAAGGCAGTAGAGACGTCATCAGTGACTAATAAGTAACCAGACCGAAGGAAGATTGCTCCTCACCTTTGTTCTTACTTGTTTTTACATTTGACAATATCCAACAGCACATTTTTTTTAATACTCTTGCACGTGTGTGTGTGTGTGTGTGTGTGTAAGTGTGTTTTCTCACATCAAACTGAATGCCCAAGTAGTTGACTGTGATCTCAATCCCTCTCGTCACTGGGTCAGTCTTCCCCACTCGGTCGAAGACTATGTTGATGGTGGCCTAAAACAATCATGTTGGGTTAATGTATTAAATACAACCATATTCCGTTTATATGTATTATACTATCCAGTTTGCACCACTGACCACAATAAATGCTCACCATGAATATCTTCCAAACACAGTAGATCGAAAAGAAGTACCCCAAGAAGTTGAAGTATTTCCCTTGAAATGTCTTCGAGTATTCTATGCGCTCCTGATGACATAAAGAATACATTTCATGAGAAAGTTTCACATACATCATTTCATCAATGAAATTTGTAAAGAACAAAATCATGCCCTTGGGTCATTTAAATATCATGTCTAGTGATTAAAGAATGAAATTCTTATGTATAAACAACATATGATTTTGGACTGCACAACATAAGATATGTCGATTGCACATACTGTATTAGTTGTGCAGTAGGGCCTTCATAATATGATGAACTTCGTTTAATACTGAAATTATAGTTGTAATTTTCACCTTGGTAGCCTGCAGGTCCACTGTCTCCAGGAAGAGTTGTCTACTGAGCTCCTCCAAAGCATCTACTTCATGCTGTATCAGAGACAGATCTACAGTTTTTGTATCAAGGAAAGTCGGTCTCAATTTAGACCAAATCAGAGCATATCTCATTTGAGTTATTGAACCTACTAAAAATATTAATATTGTTTAATTATTTTATGAGAAATGTGTATCATGAATAATGGTATCAGAGCAAAAAGAAGCAATAATGTCATTTTAAACCTCTGTATATTAAAATAAATGCAAGCTTGAATCAATCAGGCTGAGAATAATTTAAACATGTGCAAGCATACACTTGCATTTCATGATAAAGCCAATTACGTGACCCAGACCTTAGCAGAATCTGGTACCTTTTTTTCTCTGAACATGGCCAAGACCTACTGATTTTTACAGGATGAGGATTACAGGAACTGTCGCTAAAACCAACTAATTAAAGAACTTTTCTACAGTGAGTCAGCAAACTTAAATTATATCATGTTTAATCACAAAGAAATTGTTTGAAAAACGGTGAAACAGCAACCTTTACAATCCTGAAGTTTGTGGACAGAAAAGTGCACAACATTTAGACACTCTTAAAGTTGAGCAAGATGAGTGTCAAAGGCAGAGACTATGACAAAGGATACTCTCAGTGCCTGGAGGAGATGAAGTGACGCTCTTGAGCATCCCCCAGATTCCGGTCTGTTTGTTTTGGTCTTCTCCTCGCTGATACATCTGCCTCCTGGTCATGGCAATTCTATGCATATGAGAGCATCAGCTAAAATTCTGTGCTAGTGTTATTAAAAGAAAACACTCAAAATCAAAACCTCTTGTAGCTCTTGCCTTCTCTTTATAACTCACCTTTTCTTTTTACTGACAATCATGTCCATGGTCTGAAGCAACCGTCTCTCCAGAGCCAGGATGTCACTGTCTGTTACATTCCTATAAACACAAAAAGCAATAAATGAGGAAACATAATATTATTAATCTAATCTACAATCTATGTTTACTGGTATAATTTATATATACAGTATATGCTCTGAAAGACACTTTTACGGAACTTCATATCTGCACACTTACCTCAGAAAATAAGACATATATGTGTAGGGGCAGTTCACAGCACCAAATCCAGATAGCAAGGCCATCAGTGTGACCCCAATGACCCCGACACGGCTGATGAGTTGCTCAATAGACAGAATACCTGAGAGAGAATGAGCACTATAATTTGAATGGGATCCCATACTGCTCTACCTTAACTGGGTATGTTAGTCTTTCTGAAATGAAAAATGGCTGCTTCTTACCATGTTTTGGACTTAATATGGGAAAAGGATCTCCAAGTTTCCAAAAGAAATACATAAAGGTGAACCAAACAACACATGCAAACAACAACCTCTGTCTCTGCACTGTAAAACACAAGACATAAATAAATAAACTAATAAACAAACAAACAAACACTCATGCATACCTAGGCAACCAAATTGCAACCTCCCTCATTTCATCTCAATGTCTCAATCTTATAATATTAATTTTACAATTTTGCACAATTTACCAATTATGATAGGTATAGGGTTACACATGCTGCAATTTGGGGCATAAACTTTGTTAGCATATTGACAACGAATAACCAGATAGGCCACTTTTATGTTATTGTCAGTGACCTGTTTTAGGTTTTTACTTTCCATTAGATAAAGTTTAACATATATACAATTTAACATATTGACACACAATCATGTTGGCTGAGAATACATGAAACATATTGCACTCTTTTATTTTTGGAAAAACATAATAGCATACTTACACAAGCGTATGTTACTGACTACAAAGTAGCCAATGTAGAAAGGCACTACAAAGATTAGAACCAGCAGTATAACATACAAATTCAGCTTCCAGTGAAAATATCTGGACCTTTAAAAATAAAACGGACAAAAACTTAATTGTAAATTTACAACCCATGTAATTTATGGGATTTTAGTCACCGTTGAGCCACTTACGTGCTGCTTAATGCCCCAAGGATTTCGAAGATGATGAGTTCAAACATTGTGCAAGAGAATGCAAATGTGACAGAGAAAACCACCTGCACCACATACTGTCGTACCTGGGAAAGATACAATGACCGTTTCATATCTTAAATATTAGATAATCTATTACCAACTTTAAGAACAAGCTATTTTTAGCTAATTTGCAGGCAGGAAGATCCTGTAGCCCAAATTATGTGCACAGAAATAACAGTGGATGACTTGTTTATAATTTGCAATTGGTTGTTATTTTAATTTAGGCATCATTTATTCATCGCCTTGCACCTCCAGGGTACGGGTTCGATTCCTGGCACGGGTCTGTGTGCATGGAGTTTGCATGTTCTCCCTGTGCTTGGTGGGTTTCCTCTGGGCTCTCCAGTTTCCTCCCACAGTGCAAAGACATACAGATTAGGCTAATTGCTGTTCCCAATTTTCCCAATGTGCGAGTTAATAAGTGTGTAAGTGTGTAAATGGATTGGCATGCCGTCCAGGCTTTACCGTAAATCTTCTGGGACAGGGTGCAGGCCACCCGCAAGCGTGTTTACAGGATAGTGCGGTATAGACAGTGAGCGAGTGATAATTTATTCATACTAGTCTTTAGAAAAATTGTTGTTCTTTGGGAAATTCATGCAAAAAGTGTCAACTTGCAGGCAAACCCGTCCACCAGGAATAATTTAGTAACAAAGCACAGATAACCAACTGGTTCTAACAATACTGATGCCACAACTCTATGGAGGAATGTAGAATATATAATGTACAGAAGATATTTACTGTATGTACTGTATAACGTTACTTCATGTTGCTCTGCATATTTACCTCATAATCTTTAAATAATTGCCGCATAAAAAACAGCCAGCCAAATCCAAAAAACAGCACCTGCAAAGAAAAAAGCGAGCTAATGTAACGTTACACCTTTTTGTATAAATAATATTGAGTAGATAGCTGTACAGAAGAGCCCGAGCACTCACCTGGGAAGTGAACATAATTACCGAATCCACAAAGAAAGACATGTTGGCATATATTTCAAGTCTCGAACACCTTCATATAATCAGTATATAAAATCTCTTTTTTCTTTAGGAACTGTAAAGTCATTCGTGAAACCGAAAAACTATTACGACATCCATGGTATGTTTTATGATTCGCGTTGTGTATTACAAATGCATCTCAGCCTCAATGATTAGTTTTCCGGCGCATATTTATGACATCATGAATCGCTTGTCGCCTACAAGGCTTAATATTTCATGACTCCGTGCCTTCAACGCTAGAAGGCGCTCTCTCTCTCTCTCTCTCTCTCTCTCTCTCTCTCTCTCTCTCTATTCACTGCAGTTTCGCTCCAAAACATGGATTGGGTTATAAGTTGCCCTCACCTGTGAAATGCATCAGCTTGTTTCAGAAGGGACAGATATTAGCCCACACGAAGAGAGAATAAACTTAAAGATATTTACTTTTACTGAAATTGGGTTGAAAAGCCGACAAACACATTTTTAAAAACCTGGAACCAAAGAAAGCACCATCTTAACTTGACATTCATACACGGCACCCTGGGGTGGTGGACTTTGACATCTCCTCGTTTCAGAGATGTCAAACCTACATGGCTGGGCATAGTGTTAGAACTAAAGAAAGACTGCTTCTTACCATTAAACAAGCTGTACTGTTTTATATAGTTTTTCTTCTTCTTTTCTTTTAGGTCACTGAACAAGCATTCACTTTGTTGAAATGAATGTAGGGACATGATGACATCCATGTTTTATTTTCTATTTCATCTTTCGAAATCACCATCATTCCTTCACCATCACTACTTAAAGGTCAAACACCGTAATCAATATTCATCAGAGGTGTGAGTATGTAGCTGTCTTTTTTAGACAAGCAGAGGATACCACCGAGCATGTGATGCAACTGACCCCAGTCAACCCAACACTAATATACTAATCATTAAGTCATGCAGTGAATCACTATATAATGCAGTGATGGCATATATTTTAATAGTCATTTACATGTTGTTTACTAAATAACATTACTACTACTACTATGGTTGATTTGGGGTAAAGTACAACAATTTTCTTACTGATCTACAATTGAAGTAAATTAATGAAGGGTAATTTGTATGTTTGTACTGTACATAGGAAAGACATTCATTCCTACTGTTCAACACATTTCAGCTTGCCGTTTGACTTCCACCTCTGTTATTTTGGAAATGGTGATGTCATAACTAGCAGTCAATCACATTACCTGTGACCGAGAGAATGTATTCAGCAACTGCATGCATGTTATATTAAAAACTATATGCATTGCGCAATGAGCCAAGAAATGCTCTGTGGACTCACAATTCACTCCATTAAAAAGAATTGTAGAAAAAAAAACTGGACAAAGACTCGACTTAAATTATCTGAGACTTTTTGAAAGAAAAATTTTGGTCCTAAACACTAGTCTGCAATACAAGTCATAGAATAGTGCATCAAATTAAGATAACAATAAAATAAGGCACACATGTGAGCAAGCTGATGATTAAATTGTTATAATAGTTAGATGATTGTTAACTATTTATCTAACTATTCAATTCAAATAGTTCTATTAACTACACCTTGTTTGGTTTTAAGTTAAAGTAACTATATATATATATATATA
>QMIH01000917.1:72931-104306 GCA_003987875.1 Clarias batrachus
TTAATCTGAAACATTTCTTTGTCTTGATTATTTGCATGTATGCAAAAGAGAGGAAGCCTGTATGGCTTTTGTAAATTGTTGTTAGACAGTCAAACACTTATTTAAATGGCCGCTGTTGTATTAGAGCTAAGGATAGGTAGATGGAAGGGGTTCTGCTGTAGGTGTTGATGAGGGGATTGTACTTTTTACTGTCCCCAAGCCATTGGACCATTGCTTATATTAACCCTTGTTGTAGGTTTGGTTTAGCATTTAATTTGAACAATTCATGCTAGTGCTTTGACGGAAACCACATCTATTTGTTATGTACAGTAGCTTCAACATTTATGGTATAGTTTTGTTGTAGACCCATAAAACTAAACAGGCTTTCTCAGTTTCTACTTACTGTACGTTTAGTAGTGTTGGAAAACAAGATTTGTCTAAAACGCGCCTTATGAGTACATGCCTTACTATATTAGTAGATTAGTAATTTAAGTGGAAGTCTTATCTTACTGCAAACAACGAATATATATATATATTTTTTTTTCTTTCTTGCTATTTATTAACATTGGCTAACTAATTATTCTCAACTGTGGTTTCATTTGCCTTATTTTAACTTGCTTTTAATGACCATATCTATTCTACTGTAATTTTGTAATGTCTAACACAGTATACACACCATAATAATGGTGGATCTGGATCTTATTTGTGCCTGGATTAGTTTAGTATAGCTAATTCACCTATGTTACTGTAATAAGGTGTGTGGGGGAAGGGAAGAAACCCAAAAGGCCATGGGGAGAACATGCACAGAAAGTACCTTAAGCTCAGGTTTGCATCACAGACCCTGGAGTTGTAAGATTGCAACACTACCTACTGCACCACTGTGAATTGGGACATTTACCACATAACAAATTCTAGTACTAAGCATTTATTCCTCATCTCATCTTCATCTGTAACCCATGTTTCCTTTGTGTGTGTAAACCAACCAGAGCAGTTCTCGTGGGTCTTCAAACATCATTGCTGACTGCTAAGATGACTGCATTTCACACACCATCCTATAATATCTAGGGAGTGCAAATTGCTGTGGCTTTTTGGGATGCCTCCTCGTCGAGAGAGAACTGTAAGAGTAGAGGGACAGGTTTTCTGACATTTACACAAGACAGAGTAGGTGTCTAGGGAGTACTTACACAGTGTGTATGATAGTGTTGGCTGTGTTGTGAATATTGTATAGGAAATATACATATAAATAATATATATATGTACCCAGCAGATAGAAAAGCATTGAAGAAATATTTTTCTGTGGAACTTTGTCAGGTCAATCTGCAAAACCACAGGATATGAAATAAGTCGTTGCAATAGAAGCCCAGATTAAAAATATGGGTTTAATGCAACATGCATTTCATGAGACAATCTGTTGGCTGCTCAGAATGTTGCAGATGTTTAGTGCACAAGGCTTGGTATTTAAATTTGTTTATAACTGTGTATTTGTTCCTTTTATGCCCTTTTTAGAGTTACAGTATTTGTGTTAATACCACATTACTTACAGAACTCGAGCTAAAGGCACAAAAAGGAAACATGGTACTGACAGGAAACATGTCCAGGGGGGAAAAAAGTGTGTGGAAATGCCTGATAAATCAGATGTATTCAAGACACAGAACAAGACAAGATAGGATCAGGGAAGGTAGCATTAGACATTTTATAAGAAAGAGTGGACTGGAAAATCAGTTTTAAGAAGCCAGGAAGCAGAGAAGAATATAACCTACTGAATTCCAACCTCCATTGGTACTGTACATCTTTCTTACATGCTTACTTTTTTTTTGTTTGTTTTTACACTCGCTAAACCTTTTATGGTACATTATATTACATTTGGAGACGCGAAAAAAAAATCTGTTTTCAAAGGTAAGTGCTGGTGTTTAAAGAGGGCAATCAAGACTATATTTAAAAAACATGTTGAAAAAGAAATGGTCAGTCAACATAAGATGCGGCACATGGATACACCCAACCCTGGAGATATAGTCAGTGTTTCTTTGGCAGTTACTTACAAAGTAGGGTTGCCATCTTGACAACCGATTGTGTAAGATGTTCTACTGAAGAAAAATCTGCCACCTTTAGAGGAATTAACTGCTCACACTTAATTTCAATGAGCTGGTGCATAACTTAAATGTGAATACATGTAACTTTCCTAGTGTAAATACTGACAAACCTTACCTTTTGACATAAGTCTGTATGCTGGATGTGACTCTAAATTTATACAGAATCTATGTTTCATGATAGACTGCCTGAGCAAATACAGTAATACTGTAAGTTGGATGTAAACAAGCAGATACTTTAAAAGAGCGTTTGATTGGATAATTACTGCAGTTATTAATAAGCTCCAGCTGGCAACAATTCTTTTAACTCTGATCCAATAAGTAGCTTCTTATATCTTAAACACTCTTGTCAGAAGATCTATACTATGGTCTTGAAAAAGCTGTTACTCTGTTTCAGAAAGGTCAAATTAATGGCCACGTCAAGCAAAGAAAATGACTAAGGAGATGGCTGAAATTACTGGTAGTGGGTTAAAACTGTCTAATGCATTATTAAAACCTAGAAAGATGGTCAGAAAGAAAAGAATCGCCTCGATCAGATTTCACCTGACAGCAATGCAGAGATTTATTGCGCTCAAATGTAAAAGCGTGGTTTTGGAAGCATTAGGAATGATGTTTTCACATGACTTGCTCATCAAAGCGTCCTGACCTGAGGCTCATTAAAAGTGTTCGGGTCATGTGCCTCTCCTATCATCAATACAAGATCTTAATTACATAAGGTTGTGAAAAAAATGCAACAATGAAAATGTAAAATATGTCGACAACATATTAGTGTGTGATAAATTAACTTATGCAGTGTTCTCTGTTGGCTTCCACTGCAACTCTTGGGCATGTTTTTGTTTGTCTGTAAGATACAAGGAACAGTGATTCTGATTATGTGACTTTGTCCATGAGTTTTTTTTTTTTTGTGTGTGTGTGTAGGAGGAAGAAGCTGTCACAACCACTCTCACTCAAAATCCTCTTCTGTGAAAGCTAAAAATGAGGACTCTTCAAAAGCAAATCCAAATGAGCACACTTTAGAAATGAGAACATTAACATATCTTGCTTTTTATATGCAAGGGATGTTTAGAAGTTTAGAAGCATGAAGACATGCATATTTTTTTATATTATATCTTTCCAAAAAAACAAAAACAAAAAAAAGGATCATGGTGGTGTTGTGGTTCGCACTGTGGCCTCGCACCTCCAGGGTCAGGGGTTCAATTCCTGTCTCTGTATGCATGCAGTTTGTATGTTCTCCCCATGCTTGGTAGGTTTCCTCCATGCACTCCTTTTTCCTCTCACAGTCCCAAATTGCCGGTAGTGTGTGTGTGCCCTGTGATGAACTGGCATTCTGTCCAGGGTGTATGCCATCTTGTGCCCCTAAGTATCCTGGGATACGCTCCAGGAACCCGTGACTCACAGGGTAAGCGGTATAGACAATGAATGAATAAATGAAACCAGGATCACCGGCTTAAATGAAACAAAAAGCATTTCCTGTGGAAGGCAAATTAGCATTATGAAATTAAACATGAGGTGCAATTATGTGGGTCTCAGACTAATACATATAAAATGTAATAACATGCTGTAATTCAAAACAGTTTATTCCTGCTGCATAGATGTTTTGGTAAAAACAACTACACAGTAAAATCTCCAGTGTTAATATAACACCTTCACAGTTTACTTGAATCCAACTGGACTCATATAAACACTGCTGTGTGTTAATTCATCTCTTGGGAATTTGCTGTGTATAAAAAGCCTGTTGAGATCTTAACGATAAGGTTCGAGTATTCTAGACACTTCTGCTGTCTTTAAGCACCCAGAAAAAGAATAGATTGACTCACATCTTAATTAATAAATCAAAGTTATGCAGTAATAGAGGAATTGCATCAATTCCATTGCCATTTAACTGGCTTGTTCAGTGTCTGTTTGTGTCTGTGTTTCAAGAAATCCAGACACTCAGTATATGTTTCCAGTCTGTGTCTTTCTGCCGTTTTCCATTTGCACAATTTCCCTGCCAGATGTTTACCACACAGAATTGTTTTTATTGTGTGTTGCTTTGCAGAATCCTGTGTTGGCACACTTTGTCAAAAACGTCTGCATCTAATTAAAACTCAATGCTATGTTAAAAAAATAGAAATACAAATGAAAAAAGAAAGACATTCACATCTCAGTCCAAAAGGGCATGGTCATTTTTTGTTTGTACATTTTTTAAAATTCCATTAATATGCATCCTGTGTAGTGTTGAGTGATAATTACGGTTGTAAATGATGTAATGTTTATCTAAAAAGAATAGTGTGATTTGATCAAGCACACCCTATATTGATGAAGTCTGGGATAACTGTGAAAAGAAGGCACGCTTAAATGCATTAATAGTATATTTGTAGTTTGTAAAGAATATTAAAATTATACACACTTTTATGTATACAGTACCAGTCAAGAATGTTTAGACACATTTTCTAATTCAATGTTTTTTTTTTTTGTTAATTATTTAGTTTTTTTATATTATAGAAAAAATATTGATTTTTTTTTTTAATGAAAAAACAAACAAACACATTGTCACGGGCCGGATTATAGCGGCAGGGAGAAAAGGAGGATCCAAGAGCAGAGATAAAAAATAACTGGCACTTACAGTCTTAGTGAGGAAGCAGGGAAGCTTCAGGTGACTTGGAGGGTGAAATCCTGTAGCCCAGACGTGCAATAGATCCAAACTTACAGTTATTCCAAACAACACCGAACAGTTTCGTAGTCTGTGTGCAACGCGGAAGTCAAAAGCCGGTAATCCAAACGTGCATACGGTTATTCCAAACAACACTGAACAGTTTCGTAGTCTGTGTGCAACGCGGAAGTCAAAAGCCGGTAATCCAAACGTGCATACGGTTATTCCAAACAACACTGAACAGTTTCGTAGTCTGTGTGCAACGCGGAAGTCWAAAGCCGGTAATCCAAAACAGGCAGTAGATCCAAAACGCTAGGCAAGACGAGGTCGGTAACAAAACAGGGTCAATAACACAATAGGCAAATAGCAAAACAAAACGCGGGAATATTGRCATTGATGGCACAATAATCTGGCGAAGAGCAGCACTTTTCGAGTGACTAAAATAGCCGAAATGATGAGAGCAGACAGGCAGCAGGTGTGCTCAGCGCGGTGACTGAGGCGGTGAAAAGCAAGACGCGGACTGGAGTAGGAACGGGGAAGAGTTGGGCTCATCTAAGGTGTAGACGTGGTTTGACGGGTTGTGACACACATATGGCATTAGGTAATTAAGTCACAACAACAACAGTCAGTGGTTATTTTAAGACACTAAAGTCAGCTCATCTCTAAACTGAGGTGCTGTTAATTGGTGATTTCTGAGGCTAATGGACGTCTCCTCTGCAGCAGAGGTAAGTTTTTGTCTTGCTTTCCTGGAAAGGTCTTCATGAGTGCCAGTTTCATTATGGTGCTTGATGGGTTCTATCAAGAACTATTCCAGAATAGCTAGAACTATTTAACAAATAGTTCAAATTAAGGGTATTATATAAAAATACATTTTAAATGAATACATTTAAAATTCCACTTAAGTTAACTATAAAGGGAATTTAAATACATTTTATAATATGTATATTACATGATAATATACATGATAATATGATAATGCATGCTTAAACAAAGGATTTAATTTTTTTTTTTGTATTCGTATAATACATTACCTGCCAAAAAAGTCACGACCGGGATTCAACTAAGCAAATATTTAGTGGATAATTACTGCAGAAATTAATATGATTCAACTGACAGCATGTTATTAAACCCTACTGTATGTGATGCAGGAAGTAGCTTCTCATTTCAACCAGATCAGAAGACATATCCTGTGGATGTTGCAAAGATGTTACTGTATTTCAGAAGAATCCGATTATTTTCCTGTATCAAGCAAAGAAAACAACTAAGGAGATTGCTGAATCTACCGGAACTCTCTTAAGCAAATATGTGATGTTTATTTAAATATTTAAATATTTACTCTGGTTGTGCACATTTATAATATTTACAGGTGTATGTACAGTACAGTAAACTCCGACGTAGCCGTCAGATTATCATCTGGGTGTGTTTGTGTGTGTAGTTTGCACATAAGATCAGCAAACAGAAACAGGAACCTGCAAGGCAGGAGGCATTAAAGGTTAGTACTGTCACTTTGCACCTCCAGGGTCCAGATTTGCAAGGTTCGATTCCCGCCTCTGTGTGCATGGAGTTTGTATGTTCTCCCTGTGCTTGGTGGGTTTCCTCTGGGTACTCCAGTTTCCTCCCACAGCCAAAGACATGCAGACTAGGCTAACTGTCTGCATTTGTGAAGCAATATTCACAAATTGCTTGTAGTGCATGTATGCATGTGTGCCCTGGATGGATCACCCTGTCCGCTCTGGGATGGATTGGCACCCTGTACACCCTGTTATAGATGATGAGATGAGATGAGAGTGAAACTTATATTTTAGTTTGTCAATAACATATTTTACTGGGTCATTGTTTAGTGGTATACTAGTATGGTATACTAGCACTGTAACCCTAATTACTTATCTAGACTGATCATAGAGATCATGCTGCTGTTGAGAGGAATACTTTATCTTATATATCCACATTATGATAATCGATATTGTCAATCAAAGTGGGCCAAGTCCCTGGGCTGTTTTTTGGTCCCAGTCTGCCTCCTGATTCACCATGGTAAAGTAAACACAAGGGGTATGTGGTCTGTTCATTAAATCCAAATTTGATCATTTTATGCCTAGCAGTAGCTCTGAGGGATGTATTTCAACCATGTCGGTAAGAAATAAGGTGAGGAAATATCTAGTACATACATATGCCTCTAGCTGTGCTACATATCTGTGCAGTGATATATTTGTTCAATACTGTGAAAAGCGAGTTGGTGAGAATCATTTCAATGATCTCCCCTCCTTTCCAGAGCAGTTTCACTTGCTTTAAAAGAGACAGCCCATAACCGCCATGAACTAGGTTGTATCCATGGTAACAGAAGCAGTGACTGACATCACCGCGTGTATGTGTGTGCGTGTGTATGTGTGTGTGTGTGTGCGCGTGTGTGTGTGCGTGTGCGTGCGTGCGTGCGTGCGTGCGTGTGTGTGTGTGTGTGTGTGTGTGGTGAGCAGGTCCAACAGAGAGACTCTCAGACTGGAATGCCAATAAGCAGTGCCTGAGGAGAAAGCTAAAATGTGTGTAAGTAGAGTAGCTCTTGTGAGGTGGAGCCAGTGTGTCGTCTGTTTGTATTTGTGTGTATACACTGTGTGGTAGAAGATGCTCAGCAATTTTAAAAATGCTAGATGTACATCATATTTCATGCTGAAATGCTATTGCAAGCACATTGACACATGTCTGAATATTAAGGGACCAGTGGTTTGGAATGTACTCCATATAGATTCTCTCCTGCTGGTATTGTGAGAACTGAAGAGGTTGTAAAAACAGTATCAACAATCCAAAACAGAGCAGGCAAGGCTCAAAACCCCCAAAGTTCCCTGAGGATGATTCAAGAAGTACTCAAATACGCAGACAGAGTTTTAACTCAAGCTTAGCGTTAAATTACAAAGCACAGAACGCGAGAATCAGCAAGACTTTTCTGCAAACTTTGAGGAAAACTTTCAGCATGTGAAATGAGAAAGTGGAAAAGTAGACAGGAAATTGGGTCAGAGGTCATGCTAGAACTCAGGAGAGTGTAAGCTCTCTGGCACCTGATTGGTCTGTTTGGATTGAAATGGGCAAATCTTTCTGAGCTTGTAAATTAGCATGAGCATGTTAGATTAGCACTATAAGCAAGACAGGTAGTTGGTTACCGCAAGGTTGTGTGCAGTGAACGAAAGTGAGATCTCAGAGATCACAATACCCTGGCATGGGTCTAAATCACCTGAGGTGAACAGCAGTTGTGCTGGGATTCATTTTCAGCTGATGAGCTGCCAGACATGCTGAGTTCTGGGCAGAGAGATGAGTATCTGGGGGAGGAGAGGAGAGGATGAGTTGAGAGTCTTCCACATAGCAGTGGCATGAAAACTCATGTGTGGAGTTGTTCGTTCTTGTTGCATGGGTGTCTGGCTGAGTATTCATCTGAATGCAAATACACGGTTAGGTCTAAGTGTGGTATTCCATTTGGGGAAAAGTTTCTTCGTGTCATACTAGGTAAAAGACTTCAATGGTAAGAATGAAATAGATAGATAGATAGATAGATAGATAGATAGATAGATAGATAGATAGATAGATAGATAGATAGAGTACATACATACATAGATACATACATACATACATACATACTGTACATATATACATACTTCATTGATCCAGAAGGAAATTCCACATATCCAGCAATAATAGAGACAGATTTATAAAGATAGATTGCTGTAGATGTGATTGCACACTGTATATATTTCATATATTCAATAGACACAGGGTAATGTGAGAACTGACCAGAAGTTACTAGTGCAGAACAAAATACTACAAGATATATAAGAGCATATACAGTAAATAAAGCACATAAATCACAAATAAAAAAAATACTTGATTTTATGCAAGATTGCAATGCAAAAATGGATTACAAAGCACAGAACATACAAGGATTGCAGTGTAGGATTGCAGTGCAAGATCTCTAAATCAACCATATCATGTGTAGTACCATGGTACTGATTTGAACCTATTAGTGGGTCAGTGGTTGCTTTGCTGCTGCTGGAGAGAATTCATCAGTGCTGCTAATGAATGCTAAGTGGAGAGAGTGTAACTGAGAGAACAGATCACAACCATCTCTGAGAAAGTGTGTGTGTATAGTCATGAAATATGCATGCTCCAATCATTAACCCTACTATGCTCTGCTGTTTGTAGTGGGCAAGCAAATGGCGATAAGATGTTCTTTCCTGTTTGATTCAGTAACCAGACCCGCAGCATCCGTAACAGAACAGGCAGTCTACTACTTGCAGAATACAAGTGAAGATGTCAGTGTTGCACTAATAAGAAACAAATATCAAATAGCTGATTGTGGACGTCAGAGATAAAAGCCTTTTTGTGTTCAGCCAGAGCAAGAAAGTCTGTTCGCAGTGTGCACCCAGTCAAAATGCCTGCAACAGATCATGAAAGGGTTTATTATGTGTGTGTGTGTGTGTGTGTGTGTTGCTTCTGAATTCCTCTGAAAGATAGGGAGGAGCAGAAACAGTGTTTGATGAATGGTTTACCATTAACTGTAACAGTGTAGTGTTTAAAGATGTGATTATGAGCCTCAGAGGTTAAGCCTGGTAATCCCTGACTGTCACTGCAGAATAGAGATTGGAAGAGGGAAAGATTTGGTTTGGTCTCTTCTCAGTCTTAAGTGCGTACAAATTCTTGGAAATCGTGAACTGTAGTTAGGCCTGTGAAGTTCAACGATGTACAGGATGTTTCAGCCTGAAAAATACTCTTAAAGTTCCCAAATTTTACTATTTCTTTACAAATTTAGCATGGATCTCAGTAGTGTTAATTCGGCTTATCAGGAGTAGTTTGCATGCACAGTGCGTTACAAGCTCAGCCATCTTTTACTCTTCGTCATGATAGCAGTAACACTCAGACAAAAAAGAGGTGCCTATATTTAGGTCCATTTTCTTCATATTGAACCAGAGAAAAAAAGCTGATGTGTGGTAATATAGGAGGGGAAACAGTGTGGGCACATACTTGCTGGGGAAAATAACACAAACCTGAAGAGACGCATCAAAGCATATCATAAAAATCACCTAGTTTTACAGCCTGTTCGTGGTAATTAAGAGATATATTTTATTTTTATTTTAGTTAAACTGTTGCCAAACACATTAAGCTAATAGGTTAGCAAATGATTCCGACCCATAGGAGTGGTCCCTACAACAGTCAAGCGTGTGAATTCATTAAAAAATATAAGAAAACACTATAGTGTCCATACTGCTCCTATTGTTTTGTAGGTAAAAATATGGACATGCAGCAGTTGTTGCATTTAAAAAATGGTTTTAGTTCTAGTTTAAAAGTAGACTAAAATAATTAAGGGTTCCTCTGACTAAAACTAGACTAAAATATCCAGACTTTTAATCGACTAAAACTTGACTAAACAAAAATAGGATTGACTAAAAAAACCAAGCAGAGCTGAGTGGATCTGGGAGTAGCTGAGCATCAAGCCAGGGTATCTTGTTATGTATCTTCTTATATGAGGTCACAATGGGGGGAAGGGGGGGGCAATACAAAAATGGAAAATGTCAACACACACACACTGGAAAAAAATTATTTTGCATAATCATAATTTTTCTATCAGCACATATAAATGTTATATTCCTACATAATGAGGATAAAAACTAATTATCTTTGACATTTAAAGAAAAAGAAGGAGTTTTTTTTTTACAGAATGTATCTATAAAAGGGTAAAATTTATGGTACTTAATATTTATTAGAAAGATTTATGTGAGGTGGGAGAATAACACAGAATCAGGATTGGAAATCAGTTATTGGAAAATGTAATTACTTCAAGGTAGTAACACTTAACATTTTTTTATAAACACATGCTGCACTGTATTTTATTCTTTACTTGTTCAGTAAAGAAACAAAACTAAAAATCACACAGTTACACTACTTGCCATAGTTCTAACTGTGCCAACAGATTTCTCAATCTCTCTGAAATTTTCTGCACTGCCACCAGCCCAGTCATACCTCAGTAAGTGAGACCTAATTATACAAGATCTGTGTACCAGACTGATAATTTATACAGTATTATCACACAATTGCGTGTACATTTTTGTTCTGTCCCACACACATAATAATCTACAAAAGCACACCAAACTGGACAAAAATATTTTACAGCTAGTCCAGATGGCCATATAACACTTATCCATATCACAAATATGAATGTTTATTCTTTCTGACACTCAGAGGAAAACTGATTTTTTTTTTCAAGTCTGTCTTAAATAAAAAATAAGGTACACATACACTACCGGTCCAAAGTATGGGATCACTTTCTAACTCCATGGTCATTCCCAATTTTTATTTCTTTCTACATGCTGAAGGCATCCAAAATATGCAATAATCTCTTTTGAACAGTTACAGTAATGTTGAAATGTATCTGCTACTCATTATCTATAAAGCCTTTATAATGTCTCTAGTTTGAGGTGCTGTGTGTTAATTGGTGATTGTTGAGGCTGGTAAGTCTAAATAAACTTCTCCTCTGCAACAAAGGTAAGTTTTGGTCTTGCTTTCCTGGGAAAGTCTTCAGGAGCACCAGTTTCATCATGGTGCTTGATGGGTTTTGCAAATGCACTTGACAATACTGTTCCTGGAAGAACTATTCCAGAAAGGCTGACCTCCATGTCTTAAAATAACAACTGACTGTTGTTGTTGTTGTTGTTTTTGTTGTTGTTCCATAATGACCTAATTCCTTGTGTTATTTCATAGTTTTGAAATCCCCAGTATTGTAGAATGGAGACATGAAATCACTAAACAAAAACAAAGAAATTTGTAAGTGATCCCAAACTTTTGAGCAGTAGTGTAAGTACAGTACAGTACAATAGATCTTGATTGTTATAAGTGCTCCTGCTCTGTACATCTTTTTTTCTGTTATGTTTTAGGATTAATCTGTGTGCATGGAGTTTGCATGTTTTCCTCGTGCTRGGTTGGTTTTCCTCCCACAATCCAAAAACAAACAGATTCGGCTAAGTGATGTTAGAATTGCCTGTTKTGTGTGTCTGTCCAGGGTGTACTCCGCCTTGTACCCAAAGTCTCCTGGGATAGGCTGGAGTGCCCCCGCTTTACACTGTAGAAGATATGCGGTATAGAAGCTGAATGAATGAATGAATGAATGAATGAATGAATGAATGATTTTGTTTAAAATGTAATTTTTGTTTAAATAAGTATACCTTGGATATTATACTGGGTAAATTAATAGATAAATGAATCACAAAGTATAAATAAAAAGTTTAGTATATGTGAATCTATAACAACTGATCAAAAAACAGTCAATGTTTCACTCTTTAATGTTTGTAAGCACTGCGTGTCTTTGGAGTCAGCAGCCGACACTGGAACCTATTGCCTATTACTTTGGAGGTATTTCAGGTCATTCGTGCTTGTAGGGTAGGAGAAAAGTGTTTGACCCTTGCTTTAGACTACATATTCCATGGAAAATTCTTGATAAACTTTAACATTTTAACATTCTACCCTAATAGCTTTACCCCAATAAAGCTATTAGGGTAGAAACATTTTTTCTGCCCTAATAGCTTTATTGAATTGTGCAGTACTGTAAGTGTGCTAGGGTTAGAGTCCACTAAGAGCTTGTTTGCATTTGGCATGTGCATCCTGGAAATAAACCTCCATTCATGAATGATATCTTAATGTCTAAGGCAGTAGTACTTGTCCTTGCTGCATATTTATCAGCAGTACTTTGATCTATCAATGTAAACATTAATGTTCACACAGTTAGTGTATTGTATCTTTGCTGACAGGAGGAATATGATTATCATTAGGGAAAAACACACATCCATTAATGTAAAACCTTTACCATCAGACTAGGAAGTCCTAAGCATCATTTGGAAAGTTACTAATCAGGCAAGTTAATAATTATCATATTTTTTTTGTCCACTGCATTTTCATACACACACACACACACACACACACACACACACACACACACACACACACACACACACACACACACGCACACACACACACACACACACTAAATATTATGGTCTAGATTTATCACAAAATAGACAAACTAAAAAAGGAAAATAGGACTATTTAACAGAAGGAAAGTAACATTCATAAAGTAGAGGTTTAGCTTTTTTCTTTTATCTTTTTTTTTTTTTACGTTTAATTAATTTATTTACTTGTTTACACCCTGTAGGGGTTCAAATCTATCAATTCGAACAGTTTAACCCAATAAGAAAATAAAGGTATAAATAATGGGAGTGGTACAGTAACTGGGAATATATACATTATATACATTATTAATGTGTACCTGTAATGATAACTGTGGTACATTATTCAGTTCGTCAAGGATTCCCAGTTAAAAACACATATGCTGAGTAATGTAGTAAATGTTGTGGTTTACTTTTGCTTACATTGTTGTTATTATACAGTAGATGATCATCTAGTCATCATAGTCATCATAATCTTTCTTACACACACATAATTAATTATCCACTTCAGTATTACTGCTGCTTTAGATAGGATGAAGCCCCACTTGCACATGAAACACATGAAAGGCAGAGCTGGATTTGCATTTGCTATTTTTACAGAAATAAGTACTAGACTAGTTTGGGTAAAACCCGTTGTATAACTTGAAAGAGAAACTGAGAGTGAGTGAAACCATTAAAAAAGCATTACCGAAACCCATTTTACAAGGAAACATGACAAAAAGCTGGTTTCATGGCACATCAATTGTAGAAGGTTAAACATATGCCTGATCCCCTGTTGGCACTGTGGGGTTTTAGAGGGCTGCTTGATATGGAACAGAGTACAACTGTGACAGACTGTTTCTCTCTGTGCTTCCATGATGCAAGCCATATATGGGTCAAATTTACAAAAAGGTCACCTTGATATAAAAAAAAAAAGTGTCTCTGTTAATTCACCGGCTGAAATACCTCTCAGAGAATGCATTATCCCATACCACAAACTGCCTCTATCATGCCCCACCCTCACCAGGGAAAGGCAGAGCTGAGGGGAGTTGGGCAGAGCTGAGCAGCAAGCAGGGGAACGGGATCGTCTTATATGAGAAAACATTAGATGGAAGTCTACTTGGCTTCTTTAAGCCCCACTTAAAGAACAATACAAAAATGCCATGAAGTCAAAAAAAAAAGTTTTTTTCTTATGGTTTTTGTTTGTATGCACACACTTGAGCCACATCTGAGTCAGTGAAACATTTAACAATGAATTGTTTTAATGTAAATTATATCACAGTTACATGTCCTTTTTCTAAGCAGAAGTTCGCCACATGAACAAGACTAGCAGCCCAAAGCTAATCAGGTGCTCACTGCTTTCTGACTGTTTATGCACTGAATAATTGAGCACATAATAAATATGTGATAATTAATATTTTTCAAATGATATCATTTGTCCAGACATGTTTGCTACATTTTTAAATGACATGTTAATAAGCAAGCATATGAAAAATATCTATAAAAGCAATTTAGTTGATTCTAATAATGAATCCATTTTAAATTTCCTGAGACACAAGACCTCTTTTATCTGCCAGTCCAGACAGATCCATTTCTTATTCCCTGAATATAGTTGGAGCTCTCATCACATGGAGACCACTCATAAGGGGTTTGCTTATAGATACTGTACATGTGACTGCTGAGGACAGTTCCTCTTAGAACCCATGAAGATGGCTTTGGACTGCATTTTATACAAACAATTTTGCAATGCTTATGATTGATTGCTCTGATAGTTTTAGATTATCACAAATATTTTTGAACCCAGATCTCGCTCAGTGGACTTCAGTTTAACTAAAACACACTTCCTGTTATGCAGTTGCACTTTTGACCATAAATTTATTTAAGGGTTTTACGTCCTGTCTGGTATCACCCAAATGTGGATGCATTCCCTTTTGAGTCTGGTTCCACTCTAGGTTTCCTCTTTGTGTTACCTCAGAGAATTTTCTATTGTCACATTTGCCTCTGGCTTACTCTTTAGGAATACTTTGAGAAAGCTATACATTTACATGTTTGTTTTAATTTTTTATTTATATCCAGAATTTCTATTTCTGTAAGGCTGAAAGAACTACTAAAAATGGATTGACATATCAATTGCAAAACATTCCATCTTTATTACGCAGTGTATGTTTTATGAAAGCATTTGAAATTAGCGAAGATTTAACAGAAAGAAAGAAAAAGGTACATAGTTTTCCTCCTAGTCAAAGACTGCCCTTTGATCCCCACAATTTGTGAAAGAGACCGAGTGAGAGAGAGAGTGAGAGAGAGAGAGAGTGTGTGTGTCTGTGTGCGTGTGCGCGTGCACGTTTATGTCTGCCTACACTTTTCACCATAAGGTCCCCTGCTGTCACTGCCAATCTTTGAGAGCAATGTGCCTAACATAGGCTTAGCAGAGGGAGACTGCCTTGCCAAAGAGTTCACTATCAGATCCAGCACAGTTTCTGTCACTTCTAAATTCAACCGCAGCCTGATCAATACTTACAGCCTTTAAAAGATTACTGGAGTTACTGATCTTTGAAGAATCTGATAATAATAATCATTCATTCATTCATTCTTTCTTTCCTTCATTCATTCATTTGTTTATTCACTCATTTATTTATTTCCTATACTGCTTATCCTGTACAGGGTCATGGGAAGCCTGGAGACTATTTAAGTGACTAAGTGACTCGGGGAACGAGGAAGGGTACATCCTGGACAGGGTTTCAATCCATCACTGGGCACACACATCCACACACTCATTCACACTATGGCCAATTTGAAAATGGCATTTCAGAGGAAACCGGAACACCCAGAGGAAACCCAAAAGGCATGGGGAGATCATGAATACTCCACACACACAGAGACCCGAGGCAGAAATCAAACCCTTGACCCAGGATAGGTGATACAAAAGTGCTAAATAATAATGATAATAATAATACCTTATATTTATTTATTGCCCTTTTACAGATGTGAGGTTAATAGTGAAATAATACATTTAAAACAGAATATGCAGTTCAGGGGGAAGCTAGCTTCTGTAAGGTGAAGTTAGTAGAAACGACAGACACAGCACAAAGCAAATGACAATATATACCTTTTAGGTCAAGGACACAGGACGTGGGGGTGCTGCAGCTGTCAGGGTTACAAAACTACACTGGCACCTACTAAAACTTTTATAACAATGCATATATATATTTTTTAAATAATGAATAAACTTTCAATTTGAGTATATTGAGTTTTTTTTTGTGTGTTTGTGTCTCAGAAAGTATATTGTAATCAATGATTCTTAAGCCAAGTAAAGTTTGCCCATTAAAATCAGAGGACCTTACCTAAAAGGCTAGTTTTAAAACTTTGCTTAAGTAAAAGAATAAATGCAGGCAAGTATTTTGTGTGTTTGTTATATCCATCCATCCATCTTCACCGGCTTATCCAAAATCGGGTCGCGGGGTAGCAGTTCCAGCTGGGAACCCCAAACTTTATTTTCCCCAGCCACATCAGCTAACTCTGACTGGGGAATCCCGAGGCGTTCCCAGGCGAGTATGGAGATATAATCTCTCCATCTAGTCCTTGGTCTGCCGCATGGTCTCCTCCCAGCTGGACGTGCCAAGAACACCTCCCTAGGAAGGCGTCCTGGTGACATCCTTACTAGATGCCCGAATCACGTCAACTGACTCCTTGTGTTTGTTATATTTAGAATTTACATTCAGAAATATATTTAAGAAATGAGCACATCTAACTAAACATTTATCTAGGGATACCATATGTGTCACAGGACATTAGGGTAACAAAGAAAAGCATCACAAGGAATACTTTTGGAGGTAAGAGAAAATCAACTGTTAATTGTTACATATTTACTGTTTTGAGTCGATTTTGAGTTTCAAACATTTCACATACTTTGATTGTTAGGCAGTCCAGATCAGCTAATTACCGCCTAGATATGCAGAGCTAGCACTGAGCTATAAATCTAAATCTGTTTTAAGGTAGTAATTAAATCACAAACCGCATAGATGTAAGTTCATTTAATTTTTTTTATTTATTCTGTGTTTAACTCATGTATTCTAATGAAGTCCATGCACATTAATTAAAGATGCACCTTGCTGTGTATTTTTGCTGGTTAGCTGGTTAGCTAGTTTTCCTTATGCACACCAGAAAGTTAATGAGAGTTTCAGTGACAGCATTGGAAGAGTTTTTGAGAGAATGTACAAGGTTCTTGGAAATGGGCATTTATTAAACAGTCTACTATAAAATAAAATCAAATTTTTTCTTCTTGTAGAACTTCAAGAAGTGTTTGTGTCTATGACACTAACGCAACACTGCACAGTTGAGATCTAACATTACTGTTATATACTGTATAGGTGGCATAAATGGAAGGGCATAATTGTGATTGTGGTATTCTTGTGGTTTTAAAATGATGTTTGTTAAATGGATGTGACTAAACTGTTGTTTGTGTAGCAATTATACATTTATTGCATGTACAGTTAAAAACCATCCGCTATATGGGAATGCAGATGGATACTACACTGGTGACCTGGGTTTCCAACTACCTCACAGGTCTACCACAATAAGTGATGCTGCTGAACAAAGTGTCAGACACACTGGTACCTCAGGGGGCTATCCTGTCTCCCTTTCTGTTCACTCTCTATACATCTGAATTCGGATACTGCTCACAGTAACACCTTCACTGTTGTAGTAGTAACTTAGTATTAACTCAAATATGTACGTTCATCAAAATTTCAAAAGTAATCCTTAATTTTACTGAAAGAAGAAAAACATTTTTAAAGTAAAGACAGTTAAACACAGATTTTTCGGTAATGTCAATTAAAATTAAAAAGTGGTGTATATTTAAAAATGTCACCACTATACTGTATGTTGCATTAAATGTTTAGCTCATTGTTTTTACAGTGTATATTTGTTTTATGTACCTTTTTTTTCTTTTCAAAATTCGCGTTAACCTATTATAACATTTACCATTGAAATTTGCAATTAATTTATGTAAAATGTAATTAGCAGTTATATAATACTTAAGTCAACAAAGTACAGTACCAGGTACGTGCATCCTGAAACTGCAATCAGAACATTGCAGCAGTCATTATGATTTCTTTTTCAAAATCCTCAGTGAATCAGAATTGCCGAAGGATAACATCAGTGGATGTCACATGCATGCTGCATCAAATTCTCAGTGCCCATTGCAAAGTTATCAGTGCCCATGGCCAAATGCCTTTCCGCTTCCCTGCATTAGAGTAGAGCTCACTCATGTAACGTGCGAAGTAGGTTTATATAAGCTGCCTTTTGGTAGCTTTGTCTACTGTTCATTTCAACAGCAATTTAACATTTCTAACCATACACATGCTGACTGCTGGTGTATTCAAGGTTTTCTAAATGGCTGCAGGTACAGCTTATCAACAGTTTCTCCTCACAAACGAAAACACTTTCCATGGCTAGCTACGGATTCCAAGATCTAATCTGTCCTCACTTTGTCTTCACCTTTTCTGTGTTGTGTAGGCCACAATTTGTAGAGATACTGCAGATTTGACAGTAGGTCTAATTTAGCTGTGCATTTTCCAGCTGTTTGGAAATGCAATCAAAGGAAGAATAACAGGAAGAGAAGATGACTTTAAACAAGCTCTTTCCTCCTCGATTTTAAGACCAACTAGGTGATTGGAAAGGGCCAAAGGGAGATGAAGATTCTCCTTGTAAGGGGATATTTTTAACTTCCTGTAATCAGTTGAAGTGTACTCTCTCATCAGGACCTCCGAGACAACTCATCTCAGACATGATGGAAATAATGTGATAGTCACTCCAGCCTACTCCAATCACTTTAGGAGTAGAAGAAAGAGGAAGAAAGAGTGTTGATGGATTGAACAGGTTGACTGTAGAGAGACTGTGAAGAGTCTAATGAATAATGACTAGGGACACAGCCATTATTTGAATTTGTTTATGACAAAAAGCCTTGACCATATCTCAATTATTTTATATGCTTAAACATGCAGTAAAAAATGACATTTTAGAGTGAATACTGGTGTATGAATGGTGTGTGAATTTGTTTTGTTTTGCCCAATCAGCTTACAGGGTTTAACAGGGGAAAATCTGAGCCATATTCTGGCATAGGGAACATGAGTGCACATGTGGGAACTCTTAATCACACAACATCTGGAGCTGAGGAAGCGAAGGCCATCTGATGTATACTAAATGAACCTTCAAATAAAGAATACTCAGTTTACCTCATTTAACATGATAATTTCTTGAAAAAAAAAGTCTCTGAAAATTGTTGATAATGTGAAGACATATTAATGTGGTCTATGTAAAGGCTATATAAGCTTGACAAAATGTGTAATGCAAAAGAAGCTGTATATAAAAGTTTTTAAAAGTTTATATATATATTTTTTATTAAAGCAGTACTGGTTACAAAACTGTAGTGAGCTTTTAAGGTCTGATTCTACTCAAGCACTCCATGGCTCCACACAGCATAACAAGCAAAAGCTAAAACACTAGAGAGAAAACATAAGCTGTGTTATAGAGAACAGCTGAGACAACAGGCTTTATTAAGCCAAGATCATCCCCGTGGAGTCAAAGCATTGGTAACCCCTCGCTCATTTTGTCTGTTATGTATTTGTGCTGTGAAAAATAGCAAAACACATACAGTATTATGCAAAAGTATCCCTCGTTTCTTCATATTTTGCATCCAAAGAGCCAAACTTTCTTGTTTTTTAATGTAGTCTTAAAGAGTTTTTCTCCAGACTTCCTGAAAGACTTTGCCCTTGGCTCTTGTTTTTGGCAACTTTTTGCCTCTCATTTTCTGGCCCATCCCTGTACATGACCAGTTTCATATTAATCTTTTTGTTCGTTATAATTCCCGGCAAACTATTCCATATTTTGTCACTAACAACCTCAAACGTAAATGTATTCCATTAGGATTTTATTTGATAGACCAACAGAAATTTTAACATAATTGAGAAGTGGTAGGAATAATAATGATAAATGGTTTATATATATTTTTTCAATACATTTGTATTTAGTCAATACTTTGTAGAACCACCTTTTGCTGCAATTAGTGCTGCAGTTGGTCTTTTGGAATATGACTCTACCAGCTTTGCATATCTAGAGAGTGAAATTTCTGCACATTCTTTTTTGCAAAACAGCTCAAGCACAGTCAGATTGTATGGAGAATGTCTGTGAAGAGCAATTTTCAATTCTCAGTTGTATTTTTCTTTGGACATTGCCTGAGCAATTTTAACACATGAATATGCTTTGATCTAAACTATTCCATTGTAGCTCTGGTATGTTCAGGGTCATGATGCTGCCACCACCACACAGTGTTAGTTTTTCACCTTACATAGTGTTTCGCATTTATGCCAAAAAATTCAATTTTGCTCTCCTCTGACCAGAGCACCTTCTTCTGCATGTTTGCAGAATTATTGAAATCCCAATAATAATACATTTTACGTTTGTGGTTATAATGTAACAAAATATGAAAAAGTTCAAAGGGTATAACTACTTTTGCAAGGCACTGTAAGCCACACAGTAATCTATGAATCATTCAAGCATAAAAAACATGACCCCATGAGAAACAGGTGCAGATGATGACAGATGATCAGGCCAATTATTAGACTAAAATGACAATTTTTCCACCGCAGCTGACCCAGAATACAGCTGCACAATTTGTTTTCCACCTTCCTAAATTGTCCAAAATCATCTCACTTCTCCGCACCATCCATTGGCTTCCTGTAGCTGCCCATATCAAATTCAAAACACTGAAGCGTGCCTACACAGCTAAAAATGGCCCAGCACCCACTTACCTCAAAGCACTTAGCACACCCCGCACTGCAGCACATTCCCTCTGGTTCCACCATCTTTTAGGGATTGAGAAAGGCATGCATCTATACTGTTTTCTGTTCTTGATCCTACTATAGGTTGTGGATTGAATTTATTTGAGATGTCCGTACAGCTGAACCACCGAGTCACCTAAAGTGAAAACTAAAGACCTCGACAGCTGACATAAAAAAAAAAAAAAAAATCTTTCTCAAGTGTTTGACCGATGCATTAGTTTAGGTATGTATATTTAATGCTGAAAAATTTAAAGCACTTGTATATGTTCCTCTGGCTAAAAGCTAATGCCTGAATGTAAATGTACATGGCACTTAATGTTGAGTTGTTTGCAACAGATGAAAGAGGAACTCAGGTTGCTGATAAAGATGTTACAAAACCAATCGATTTTTAAATTGTACCTTTTGGCACTTGGCAGCTTGTCACTCAAAACCTTTTGAACAGGACTGTATCTCTATATAATGCAGCTTTTATTGAAATATCATTCTAAGTTTGACTGCCCTACCCAGCAATTATATCCAATGACACTTTAAACAGTAACAAACAAGCATGACATGCTTTTTAATCATAACCATAGTTCATAATAACACATTATGCACATGAAAAAGCACATGAAAAAGTATTTACCTCTTCCTGATATTTTTTTCACATATATGTCATACTCACTTATACCGCTTTATCCTGTATACAGGTTCGTGGAGGCCCACGTGGCGTGGTACAGTCTGCACAGGGTGCCAATCCATCACAGGGTACACACATACACACACTCATTCACACACTATGGGCAATCTGGGAATGGCATTACTGGAGTACCCAGAGGAAACCCACCAAGCATGAGGAGAGCATGCAAACTCCATGCTCACAGAGACGGCAATCTATCCCAGACCATGGAATTGCAAAGCGACAATGTAAACCACTATACCACCGTTCTGCCTACACTCTAAAAAATACTGGATTAAAAACAATCCAGTTTGGGTTTACCCAGCTGCTGGGTAAATATTGGTCCAACTACATGCTGGGTTAATTTAACCCTGCAACATGGGTTATTTGTTTAACCCAGCAAAATGGATAGAATATTCAATCCAAATGCTAGGTCATATTTAACTATAATGCTGGGTTAATTCTACCTCATAAATTGGTCAAATGTTCTACTCAGAACTATTCTACTCTACCCATTCTATTAACTGGAGTGTTGGGTTAATTCTTACTCACTCACTCATCATCTATACCGCTTAATCCTGTATTCAGGGTCACGGGGGCCTGGAGCCTATCTCAGGAGACTTAGGGCAGATGGCAGGGTACACCCTGAACAGGGTGCCAATCCATCGCAGGGCACAGACACACTCACATACACTCACTACGGGCAATTTGGGAATGCCAAATGTGGGAGGAAACCGAAGTACCCAGAGTAAACCGACCAAGCACAGGGAGAACATGCAAACTCCATGCACACAGAGACGGGAATCGAGCCTGGCCGGGGATCGAACACAGACCCTGGCGGTGCAAGGTGACAGTGCTAACCACTACACAACCGTGCTGCTGGGTTAATTCTACCTCACAAATAGGTTATTATTATTTTTATGTTTTACATGTCTATGGGTAAAACAGTTTACTTTGATATACTGGTCTATTACAAAAAATAAAAAATAATAAAAAAACCCTCTAAGTTTTGCAAACTATACATATATGCAATAAACACCCAATTACTGTAGATGTACAAATCATAGAAAAAATATTTATTTTTCAAAAGCACAAGATCAAATAATACAGAACAAGTTAAACAGCGACATCATTACGATACTATTAGTCAGAAGCACTAATGCCTGAGAGCAGTGCTGGTCATAATCTCCCAACATCAGGATGTAGGGGTACGGCCTCGACACTTCAGCCTGCTGGAGATATTCCACAGTGTCGATTCCAACCTTAGAAAGAAAGAAATTGAAGAAAGTAAAAGTTTATGGAAAAATTGAGAGGATTGGCCAGTATGCATATTTGTAAGATTAGTGTTTTGTAACACCTCTGCTTTTTATTGTCTCAAGCACTGAGATTAATAAAGTTCTAATGTTAATGTGGTTGCTAGCGCTAGCAACCTAGCTAAATGAGTTTAGCTTTCATTCATCACTTCACCATCTTCATACAACCTGCAAACATTCTACAAAGAAAGCTAAAAAGCTCAGACATTTTTGCAGTTTATTTCATACACAGGTGGGGCTCTTTGGTTTGGCTAGCTACATAGCAGCCATTGTCAGATAAACTAGCATGCTATAGCACAGACCAGGCTGAAAGTTTGAGTGTAACGTTAACACGGTTACCAGTAATACATTTTAAATACACCGAACAAATTCAGTCATATGTGAGTGAAAATGTGTATACAAACCTTGTATTTAACATTTACATTTCCTCTTAAATGCTCAAAAAAAAGATACAAAGCTGACACAGCCACTGAATACACTGGTGAACTTCGGGGGAGGGGCAGTCTTGTCTGTGATGTTAGCTGTCACTAGCTAACCCAACTCTGGGTTAAACAAAATGTACCCAATTCACTGTAAATAACCCAGAAAAATTACCCAACAGAGGCAACCCAGCGTTTGGGTAGTAAAAATAATCCAGCATTTTTTTAGTGTGCATCATCAACAAAAATTATATTACACAAAGATATCCACAAAGAGTTGCAAAATGCAGTTGATGATTTCATTTATTACGTGAAAAAAACTGTGCAAACCTGCCTGGCCCTATATGAAGACATAATTTCCCCTAAACCTAATAACTGGTAATGCATGCAATGTATGGTGGCAGTAACTGCAGTTAAGCGTTTTCAATAACTTTCAATGAATCTGTCTTTCACATTACTGTGAGGAATTTTGGCACACACTTCTCTGCAGAATTGTGTTAATTCAGGACATTAGCGGGTGTTTGGCCTGTTTAAGGACCTCAATCGGATTTAAGCCCAGACTTTGACTAGGTCACTCCAAAACCTTAATTTTGTATTTTTTAAACCAGAAGTCGTCTTGCAGGTGTATTTCGGATAATTGTCCTCCTGCATAACTCAAGTGAGCTTGAGGTCATGAACATTCGTCTTTATGATATTCTGGTAGTGTGCAAAATTCATGGCATCAATTATGGCAAGTCACATGGGTCCAGAAGCTGAAAAGCAGCCCCAGACCATCACACTACGACCTCCATGTTTCCTAATATTGGTAAAATGTTCTTTTATTGAAATGCCAGATGTACTTTAACGAGACAAAAATCTCCCAAAAAGTGAAACTTTTGTCTTATCAGTCTACAGAGTATGTTCCCAAAGGTCTTGGGGATAATCAAGATATGCTTTGGCAAATGTGAAACTAGCCTTTGTTTTCTTTTTGGCCAGCAGTGGCTTTCGCCTTGAAACTTTCCCATTTATGCCATTTTTTACCATGTGTGTGTGCACTTAAAGCATTTTTTTATTATTTTGTGTCCAAGTGTAGTGACTGTTCTTTAGTAATTGTACAGCAACAATGGCCCCCGTCAAGAAAAAAGTTTAAAAGGCTGTAGCAGTGCAGGAGATCAATCTGTTTAACAACAATGCAATGTCACATTAATTATTTTTGTATTAATATTGTGGGTTTGTGGAAACAATCATCTGAGTTTCCATTATTTCTTATGGTGAAAATCATTTTGATATATGAGTGCTTTGACATACAAGCACTGTTCCAGAAAGAATTATGCTCGTAATCCAAGGTTTAGCAGTATATGGGTTATCTTTGTGTAATATTAAAATTAGTTTGATGATCTGAATTATTTAAGTGTGACAAATATGTAAATAAATAAAAAAACGCACAAATGAAAATGTTAAAATGGTCAAAGACAGAGAGAGATGGGAATAGAAGCACAAAAAAGAAAATAGCACAAAATTAAATAAATATATGTACATTTGTCCAAAAGATTCCTCCATCTTATTGTATGTTACATGTAACGTCTTCATTGTTCCAATCTTCTATTATACCTCTATTGTATCTTTGCACTCTTCTTCCCCTCCTTCTTTTTCACTGTCTTTCTCTACATATACTGTAAGCCTCTATCAGTACAGTTTTTATTCATGTCCAGTTGACATGGTTGAAAGCTTATTGACTGAAATTTGACTAGCATGTTTATTTTTCTTTAGGTATCCATTCATATTCCATGCTGCTTATCCTATGTAGGGTCACAAAGGGCCTCGAGGAACTCAGGGCAGGGGACACCCTACTGTATATGGGATCCCAACCCACTGCAGGGCACAGGCACACATAATATTCACGCACTTAAGGCAGTTTGACATTCTGATCAGCCTACAGTGCATGTCTTTGGACCGAGAGGGGAAATTGGAGTACTCAGAGAAAGCATTGGGAGAACAAATAAACTTCACAGAGACTGTGAAATTCAAATACCTGACCGATGTTCTGCCTGAAATTTCATTTACATTTATATGTTAACAAAATATCAAGTCAAGTCAAGTAGGCTTTTATTGTCATTCCAACCATATACAGTTAAGTACACAAACAACGTTCCTCCAGGACCCACGTGCTACACACATGCAACAACATAAATTAACAACACAAATTTACCAGAACTAGCTAGCTAACTAAGAGACCTAATTAGCTGACTAGCTCAGATATGACAGATTTACATTTGCATTTTTTTAAGTTAACCTAAAATTATCTATTTCCATACAAAAAGAAATTTATCTATAATATATTTAATATTATAGATTTTGTTGCTATAAAGTGAAGTATTATACTTACTGAGACATTAGTTTGTCTATGCAGATCAGAATTATTATTATTGTTTTTTTTTTTTTTAGGAAAAAAAGTTTTTTTTAATTTTTTTTATTATGTTACTGTCATTAATCTTTTACAATTTGTTTTTTTTTCCCCACATTTTCTTCAAAATATGGCTTGAGACACTCCTGACACTCTTGTTACCTAGCGAACTTTTATTATGAAAGGTCATACAGTTGATGTCAGAAGTTTGCATACACCTTAGCCAAACACATTTCGTTTTTTCACAATTCCTGACATTTAATCATAGTAAACAGTCCCTGTCATAGGTCAGATAGGATCACTACTTCATTTTAACAATGTTAAACATCAGAATAATAGTAGAGAGAAAGATTTGGTTCAGCTTTTATTTTTTAATCACATTACCAGTAAGTCAGAAGTTTTCATACACTTAGTTAGTATTTGTTACATTGCCTTGAAATTGTTTAACTTGGGCCAAATCCTCCAGGTAGCCTTCCCCAAGCTTCTTGAAACAAATTGCTTGAATTTTAGCCCATCCTTCCTGACAGAACTGGTGTAGGAATAGAAGGAATTGAGATGTTGATGATCTTCCTCACTATCCGCTGTAGGGTCTTGCAGTCTGAGATGTCACAATTTCCAAACTAGGCAGTAATTCAGCTGCTCAGGATGCGCTCGATAGTTCCTCTAGGAATCTATAGAGTGCCTTGAGTTTGTTGTTCTTAAGCCATTGTGCCACAACTTTGCAAGTATGCACTGGGTCACCATTTGGAAGACCATTTGCGACCAAGCTTTATCTCATGTCTGATATCTTGAGATTTTGCTTCAATATGCCTTTATACCTGTTTCCTCCAGTGTAAAGAGTCTTTGCTGTTGTTCTACGATTGGTTGGTACTTTTTGCACCTATATATGTTCATCTGTATGAGACAAAACAAAACTTCTTCCTCAGCAGTCTATTGGCTGTGTTGTCTCACAATGCTTATACTGGCATAGTATTGGTTGCACATATGAACATGGTATCTTTAGGCAATTGGAAATTGCTTCCAAGGATAAACTAGACTTGTCTGATCTGATTTGATTTGAGTTTCTCATTTAGTTTTAGCCAAGGGATGCCTTAAAATATAGTACCAGACAAACAGTACATACAGTACCTTCGAATTTAATAGTTTTCCTGATTTTCCTACATTGTAAAAGAATGCTGAAGGCATTCAAAATATCCAATAACAGCCAATGAACACTTCATGGTATTCATGAGAGCCAGTTTCATCATGGTGCATAATGGGATTTGCAAATGCACATGACAATATTGTTCCCACAAGAACTACTCCAGAACAGCTGACCCGCATGTCTTAAAATAACAAATGACAGTATTTTTTTTGTTTACATTAGTTTCCAAATTCCATATGTGGAGTACTGTATGTGTTGTTCCATAGATTTGATCTTCAGTATTGTCTTATAATGTAGAAAATACATCACTAACGTAAAAACATTGATTTAGAAGGTGTGTCCAAACTTTTGATTGGTACTGTACATCCATAGGTACGTCCCCAATTGACCAAATTATTTGTAAAGCTTTGTAAATGGCATAATTTTCTGGAATTTGGAAATATCCAACTTCAACAGTATAATTAGCAGTCTGATACCAGGTTTATTGACTATATGTAGATAGGGCAAGAGTCTTTTTTATGTTCTACACGAAGTGTTAAAGTAAAGTAAGATTAAATATAACTGAGACCATAATTCAAGGTCTGGTCATTTCTTTCAGGTAGCTCTTTCTGTGTTTCTAATGTTAGTTCAGATTTTCCCTCTCTGTGTCAGTGGTGTGAGAAAGATACAACATATAGTAGTGAGCCAAAATAACCTCACTCACTCACTCACTCACTCATTGTCTGTAGTGCATTATCCTGTGAACAGGGATGTAGGGGGCTTGGAGTCTATCCGAGGAGACACCCTGGGAGGGGTGTTAATCCATCACAGGGCACACATATACTGTACACATACACAAACACACTCACACTCACACACTATGGGCAATTTGGGAAAACCAATTAGTCTAATCTACATGTCGCTGGACTGTGGGAGGAAACTGAAGCACCCAGAGGAGGCAGGTGGAGAAACTTCAGGCATACAGACCGCAAGGAGGGAATCAAACCCAGATCCTGGGGGTACAAGGTGACAGTGCTAACCACCATGCCACCATGCTGCTGTAAAAATAACCTGAATGACCTAAAAGGGAAAAAAAATCATATAAAATAAAATTCTTGGATTTTTTGAGTAACAGCCCACTGTATGTGCCTGAAGGAAAGAGTTCATGACACCACAACTTCAATGTTAATGTTATGATAACTGATTTAAATTCCAGTCAAGTGGTAGCAGAACAACAACCTATCAGAAAAAAATAAGGTGATAACTGCCAAATCTGGAAGGCACAGAGGGAATCACACACCAGTCAGTGCTGATGGGGAAATAGCTGAAGCTGCTAAAGCTGACTTGCATAGAGCTATGTTTTTCCTGATGCAACACTTTGAAACAGACCATGAAAAATCTTCCTTCTGCATTTTATCCAGTTTAGTGATATCGTTATCGGTCATGGTAGAAGTACACAAATTCTTTACTGGAACCAGGCATTTGAACTTGTGATTAAGCAATTGAATACTCATACAACTCAAACAACAATGTAATTATTTGCAGTTGAACAAGTCGAGGCAAAAGCAAAGGATAAACCTCTAATCTGAGTCTTTTAGTCTAAATGATGGATTGCAAAACTAGAAACCACCGAAATAGACAAAAAGTGTGGTATTTTTAAACTGATACTCACCACACCTGTTTGCTTCTGAACAAAAGAAATGCTATTTTCAATGCATTTTGCAAGAAGAAAAAAAAATATAGATATATGTCGCTTAGGAACATTTTCAGGCTTTGTGTAGACCAAAGCAGCAGTGTAGTACTATCAAAGGTAAACACACAGTCATACAGCAGTCCATTAAATCTTATCATATGTGGTGTTTATCCATTAAAAACTTTTCTGTAATGCATGTGCACAGTGAGACAATTTACTGCTGTGAGTGTTTCCAACACGGCAGGGAGCTTGAGACAGCTCCCGAGGACTGGTTGCAGTAATGGATAGGCGGTGTATAACACATACAACCATTTTCGGCTGCCTGTCCAAGTGCAGTAACATGTACCGGAATGTGTAAATTGTCGCTCAGCATCTTCCTGACAGAATACCAAGTAATGACATTTATTCATATAATGATAGCATACTCGTGACGTCTGTGATTTGATGCTGGCGATAAGTTTTGAGCGATTAATAGCTTCCTGTTACAGTTGTTTCTTGGTTGACGGTTAATGCGTGTCATATTACACCAGGTAGTAAGGTTTGTTTGTCACATTATCCAGTGGGCATACACTAGGTTTGTTAATCATCAGAATGGAATTATTTCTATAGTGTTGTTGAATGTTAAATAATTTAATGACACAAATTCAGGTTGAAAGACACATCTTTTTACAGAAACATCTCTTTGTTGTTCCGCTAATAGATAGGATTGCTGTGTCCCTGTGGTTACTGTCATGCTCACATGGAGCTTTAACTGCCCTAATTATTATCCTTGAGCAACAACAAACCAGAATAAATCAGGGCACTGCACAGATGGCACGGGATTGTTTTCACTGGTTTGAATTTCCTGTAGCTCTCTTCTCTCTCTGAGTCAGAAAGACACAAAAAATAGAAACCAGATGTATCCAAAATGGCATAGAAGGAACATAATTATAATGTAGATAATTATGGTGATGTTTGTAGTGCTCAATATGTTTCATATAGGGACTGGATGCTTTGCAACATGATGTTGGTTTTGTTTTGGGAGAGTCAAGACAACGAGGACAAGAGAACAAGAGATTGAAAAAAAACTCTAATGATAAAGACAGGATGGATATAACGATAACTATAATAAAATACAAGTCTATAATCTACACCATTACCTATGATACTGCAAAATAATATTATCTTAATCTGTGGGGGAAAAATGAGTTAAGATAAGGCTCATACAAACTAAAAGCTAACATTTTAAAAATGGTATCAATGCATTAAGGCCTGAGCTAATCTAGGCTGTTGTTTTCGGAACCCTAATGCACTTGATATAACCACAGAAAAGTGCTTTAGGAACTCCCTTTATAAGTAAATGGCTCAGGATTTAAAGACTCCAGAAATAGCAAATCAGTAGATTAAGAAAGTAATGAGGTAGAAAATGAAGGGGGGACACAATCAGAACTGCCTATATCAGGCCTGAGCATTTCAAGAGAACAAGGTAAAGTCTGACAAACACAGAAATAGTATGATACAGGATGTGGGTCGTATGTGGAAGTTTCATTGCAAAGGAAGCTATGGCAAGAGGAAACACAGGCTGATAATATTTATTCTATTATATTTATTTTTCTCAATGACAGCAGGATCAAAGACACTGGATAGGAAATTTAGATTGGCCCACATCAAAGGTCAGCAGCACTGCCGACTAGAATGTTTGGAAGTGTACAAATATACACTGACCAAAACCATGCATCTGCAGGACACATAATGAGACAGCTGAAACTCAGGAATGCATGAACAGGAAATAATCCTGCGATGACCCTGTGATGACTTGCATTTAGCAGCAAATTATTATATATCGTATTATATATTGTGCTACTATTCATTTGATATGTATCTACTGTAGATTGTTCTAGATTGTTGCAGACCAAAATATTCAAGAATTGTTTGACGAACAAGGCCAAAAAATCAATGTTGACTCGGTGTCCAAATTCCCCAGATCTCAATATAATTGAGCATTTGTGGGATGTGCTGGACAGATGATTTTGATCCACAGAGGGGTACTTCACAGCTTGCAGGAATTAAAAGATTTGCTGCTGAAGTCTTAGCGTCAGATACCACAGCACACCTTTTGAGGTCTTTTGAAGTCCATGCCCCAACAGGCCAGAGCTGTTTTGGTGGTGCATTGCATACATACTTACATAGCATTAGGCAAGTGGTTTTAATGTTATGGATGATCAATGCACAACGATTTTTCGTTGACATTTCTAAAAGCCGTAGACATAACTCATGATGCTGTGTGCAAAATGCTGCCTTCGTTTTTGTTGTTGTTGTTGTTGTTGTTGTGGACTTGATGCATCATCATTTCAAATATGAAAATAAACAATTAAAAAGAACTACAAATTACCTAGCAAATTTATTTAAAAAAATTTAAAAATCGTTTACACAAGAATGGACGTTAGCTTAGCGGTTAGCACTGTCGCCTTGCACCCCCAGGGTCTGAGTTAGATTCCCGGGCAGGTTCGATTCCCGCCCCTGTGCGCATGGAGTTTGCATGTTCTTCCTGTGCTTGGGGTTTCCTCTGGGTACTCCTGTTTCCTCCCACAGCCCAAAGACATGCAGATTAGGCTAATTGGCATTCCCAAATTTCCCAAAGTGTGTGAATGAGGTGTGTGTTTACCCTGCAATGGATTAGCACCCTGTCCAGGGTGTACCCCGCCTCGTGCCCTATGTCTTTTGGGATAGGATAAAAATATACAACAAGACGATAGGAAAAATAAACATCGAAATACATATGGTAAATTACAAATTACACTACTGCTACATGAAGTACATACACTGCTGATATGAATTACTTTATTATACCTAGTACACCTTGGTTCTTTAACCCAGGGAATTTTTGTTTAAATGGCATACTGTAGACATCTGTTTCATCTGGATGTGGTTAGAGGGGTAAACATACCCATTTGGCGAATAATATTGAATATTGTGTTGTCTGAAATTGTGTGTTTCTAGATTTCTAAATTTCCCATTCGTCTCTTAGGTCTGCAGGAGATCGAAAAATATGATATGATTAGTTAAAATCATAAAAACAGCTAAAATATATTTTTTAATATGACCAATCACTGAGTAGCAAAGCCATTAAGCCATCGCTCCAGCAGTGCATATTACCTAGAGAAGGGGTACGCAAGTTCTGTTCTAGATAGCCGCGATTCTGCAGAGATCTGAAGCTGAAATCTGCAGGACTGCGGCTCTCTAGGACTGAACGTGAGTCCTAAAGTAAGACCAAAATATTCAAGAATTGTTTAAGGAACAAGGCCTATATATATATATA